>APFE031120262.1:7478-21618 GCA_000404065.3 Pinus taeda | reverse complement strand
CCATCTCCGCCATTGGTCCACAAATGAGCAAGTTGCAGACATCTTCACCAAAGCGCTTGGAAGAGAAAAGCTTGAAAGATTCAGAACGATGCTTGGACTCACCAACATCCCTTCAGATTAAGGGGGGGAATGTTGACACCTAATCCGAAACGGATGGGTGAACTGGACAATCATCCAGAAGATGAACTGATCCGTCATGTTTGTGTATATAAATGTATGATAGCTAATGAATAAGACATTAGTTTTTCTCTCGCTCATTCTGGAGTTACCTTAGCCTGACAATTACATTGTGTGGTTTATGATTAATTGTTCAATGTTATCATTTTGGTACATGCCCAACGCTATTTGATATAAAAAATGTGTTATATCATATAATATATTTACAACATTTACAATGTTGAGAACAACTTTTAATTCCAACAAATACAAAGTTACTGTATCATTGTGTTTGAATCCAACCAATACAAACATTTAACTCCAACTTTTAATACAAGCATTTAAGTACATCATTAAAACAAATGTGAGTTACATTTAGGTTGCATCATTGCGTTTGAATCCAAGACAGACAACATTTAATTCCAACTTTTAATACAAGCATTTAAGTATATCATAAGAACAAATGTTAGTTACATTTAGGTTTTAATAAATATGTTGTTTATTTTTATTTTTAATTTTATATTAAATTTTAATAAAGATTATATTTTATTTTAATTATTTTTTATTAAAAGAAAATTTCATTAAAATACTATATTTTTGTTATAATATTTTAATATTTATATTTCAAATAACAATAGTAACAAAACAACATCACATTATTTATTGATTGAATAATATTAATGTTTATTACATAAACATTAATATTAATATTAAAAATACAATGATTAATAAACATAATTAATAATAACAATTAATATTGAAATTAAATATTTGTGACGTTATTAACCTAATATATTGTGGTTATAACCAAATACTAAGTTATCAACATATATTGGGTTACCAATATTGATGAGTTTAATATGATTAATTCATTAGTAAATATTATTGTGATTTGCATATACTATGTCAAGTGGCACCGTTGATCAAAGTGGTTTACTAAAATATTAATCTAAACATTTATGTAAGTTTAGGTTTATTATAATTAATAATAATATGGTGATTATTAAATCGACTATTAGATATGATTAATTAGCAACATTTAATAATTAAATGTGATTATTAATAATATTTTTATTAGAGTTTTTAAGAAATATATTATTTAATCTAATAATTTTTTTGAAATTATCGCCCTTTATGTTATAATAAATAACAATAATTATAATATTCATTCAAATGTAAACATGAATATTAATAAAATAAAAAATTGAAAACTATATAGTTAGGATTTAGTATTTAGAAATATACTTAATAAATTGATGCAAAGGCATTCCCAATGCCTATTGATAATTATTATTAGAATAAATTAATTATTATTATTATTATTATAATATATTTTATTGTAATAGTTATTTTTTAAATTTATTATTATTATTAAAATATTTATTAAATTTATTTCTTTGAGCTTGTAATCCCTTGGGTTATTTCCTTGAGCTTGTAATCCCTTGGGTTTTGAGTGTTAATCTTTTTAGTTTATTATCCCCTTTGGTTTATAATATCAATCTCTTTAGTTTATTAATCTAAGGGCTATTATTCATAGGGTTTAATATTATTCATAGGGTTTATAATATTAATCATTAGGTCTAATATAAATACCCTTGGTTTATAATCATGGTCAACCATGGTCCATTGTCACATTGCAACAAATATTTTCTCAATATGAAAATCAACCATGGTCCAACGTTGCTTTGTGACAAAGGCTCATAAAATATGAAAAGCAATCATGGTCAACCAATGTGCGATGTTGCATTGTGACAAAGACTGTGTCAATATGAAAATCAACAATGGTCAACCATGATAATTCTAGGGTTTACAAAATTTATCTTGGGGTATATATACCTTTGATTTATAATATTCATTCATTGGGTGCAATATTATTGCCTTGGGTTCATAGTCCCTTGGGGTTTAAAACCCTAAGGGACTGTATCGTCAACCATAGTCAACCATGTTTATTTTAAGGTTTATAATATTTATTTTAGAGTTTATGTATTAATCCCTTGGATTTAATATTATTCTCATGGTTTTATAAAATGTTCGAGTTTTAGGGTATATAATATTTATATGTGGTTTAATATTATTCCCTAGAGCTTTTAATCCCTTGGGTTTATATTATTAATCCCTTTGATTTATTATCCCCTTTAGTTTATAATATCAATCCCTTGTGTTTATTAATATAAGAGTTATTATTCCTAGAGTTTAATATTATTCATATGGTTTATAATATTAATTCTTGGGTCTAATAAATCCCCTTCACTTATAATCAGAGTTATCTTTAGTGTGACTTTTTGGACTTTCTGGTGACGAATCCGGTGGAAACATTTAAGGTGAAATCTTGATCTGTGTCATTTAAATTGATTTTTTAACTACATATTTGGATTTAGCACCCTAAAAACCCCTAGAACACCTTGATTATGCAGGGATTAGCCATCAAGCTTGTGATTTCAATAAATTGCTATCAGATTTTAGAGAAATTTAACCAAAAAAACCCACCAGAAAAGATTCCAAAAAGTCGCACTAAAGAAAAATCCTTTATAATAATGGTAAACCATGATCCAACCTTCAAATTTATAATACTAATAAACATACATAATTTAATAATAATAAATAATTATAATAACACTAATTATTTTTAAATAATTTATATTATTTATTACATTTAGTTAATTATTAATATAAATGTAACAATTATTACTTATTATAATAATAATATTTCATTGTGATAATATTTTTTTAATTATTATTATTTTCATTATTATATATTATCAATTATGAATATAATTTTTTAGTTAATAGATTTATTTCCTTGAATTTATAAATGATGTAGAATATTTATTTATCTTATAAATAATTATAAAAAATTATTAATTATTATTATTTATATTAATAATATTTTTGTTTATAGTTATTTTTAATATTCTTATATATTTATCAATATAATATTAATTTTATAATAATATGAGATTTTTCTTTGAGTTTGTCATCTCTTGATTTTTACTATTAATCCCTTGTTATTATCGGCTTTGGTTATATTTCAATCCATTTAGTTTATTAATATAAGGGTTATTATTCCTAGGGTTTATTATTATATATTAATCCTTGTGTCTAATATAAATCCCCTTGGTTTATAATCATGGTCAACGAAGGTCTAACTTCACATTGTGACAAATATTTTCTCAATATGAAAATCCACTGTGGTCCAATGTTGCTTTATGACAAAGACTCACTGCATATGAAAATCAATCATGGTCAACTATGGTGCAACGATGGATTGTGACAAAGATTGTCTCAATATGAAAATCAACCATGGTCAACCATGATAATTCTAGGGTTTAAAATATTTATCTTGGGGTATATATACCTTGGGTTTATAATATTATTATTATGTTTGTATAATATTCTAATAATAATATAATTTTAATGTAATGTTTGTTTTATCATTTATTTTTTTATTATTATGTACTTATTAATTGGAATATTATTTTAATTAATGTATATTATATCATTAATGTTCGTTGTGGTTGGTTTATAATATTAACAATCCTTAGGGTTTGTTAATCTCTAAGGTTTATAATATTCATAATCGTGTGGGTTTATCAATCCCTTGTGTTTAAAATGTTAATTCTTAGGGTTTATTAATCCCATGTGTTTTTAATATTGATTCTTCGAGTTTGTTGATCTTTTAGGTTTATAAAATTTATCCCTTGTGTTTACTAATTCATTGGGTTTATAAAATTAGTCACTTTTCGTTTAAGGTTTATAATATTTATTTTAACGTTTATATACCTTAGGTTTATAATATTAATCCCTTGGAGTTAATATTATTCCCTTGGGTATATAAAGCATTTAGTTTTAGGGTTTGTAATATTTATTTTAAGATTTATATACCTTGGGTTTATAATATTTATCCCTCTTTAATATTATTCCCTTGGGTTTTTCGTGTTAATGCCTTTGGTTTATAGTATCCCTTGGAGTTTTAGTATTAATCCCTTGGGTTTAGTGTTCGTTTAGGTTTATAATATCAAGCACTTGGATTTATTATTCTACAACCAACGATGGTTTATTATGATGTCAACCATGGTGAACCATGGTCCAACATGGAATTGTGATAAGGATTGTCTCAATATGAAAACTAACGATGGTCAATCATATTTATTTTAGTGTTTATAATATTTGTCTTAAGGTTTATATATGTTGGGTTTATACTATTTTTTGTTTGTTAAGCTTGGCAGGATCCTTCATTTTCTATTTATAAATGACAAATTTACACCACATATATGAGATAGGTGGCCTCAACTTGCCCATTGGGAAATCAAGTCCGTTGGCCACCTATCCTTGTTATAAGCCATCCAAAAACAGTAAAGTACAATATTTTTAACCAATCTAAGTATGTCTCAGTTTCATGAAAAGACACTATATGTCTATCTATCATAAGCATTCATAATGTAAAGTAAATGATACCTACATAAAACAAAAAGAGACTAGATTAACTAACTATTCCTGCCAATCTTCCGATGCTGATTCCACTAGTATTGGATCCTTGATAGTTTCACTGGGCATCTCAGTTAATTCAGTGATACATAGGATGTGCCTTTGGATTCTATCCAGAAGGATGTCCTGCTTATGGAGTTGGAATTGGATTCACTGCAAATCTTGTTTGTAATTGTGGACGTCTTAAAGGGACAGAGCCATCCCCACTGATATTTGTTCCATGGCCAAGATTTTCATAGGCCAGTAGAGATAAATGGTCTACTTAAATTGAGTTATTCTTCCTCTGGCATTCCCAGGATCCAAGAGGTCCTCCAGTTCTCTATCTCCTCCTCACTCTCACTGTTTTTCTTAATTTCTTCCTCCTATTCTTCTAGCAGATTACAGATGCCTACATTCGTTCCCTCTCAGTATGCTGCAACGAATTCATTAATGAGGTGTTCAACGGATTTCTGTCCTCTACACAGTTTTGAAGTGCTCAAATCTTTGGCCTTTGCCAGCTCCCTCCCACGTCTATCGCAACCTTTTTCTCTAGTAGGACACGCAATCTCCACTCTGTTCAAGACCCTTTCATAGGAACGAGGTTTTAACCTCTGGCTTTGAATGTTATTTCCAGCAATCTCAAAATCCTTTTCCTAGCCCAATTACTCTTGGAGCAGGTCACAGGGTGGGTGACAACCCGGTCAGAAGACGAGGCTAGTCTCCTTATCCTAGCGTGCTTCTCACCTCTCCCTTCCTAGTGTCGCTCATACCCAGAATGGTTGATAGTCCTCTCTCTTGGCCATGCAAGAGTCCCCATGCTCAGGTAAGCCTTCCCATTCCCCTCTGCCTAGTCAAACTGCACCACTCCTATGATTTTCTTATAGTCTACCCATCGCCAGTACACAGCCTCTCCTGTTCCTCCCTAGTTAACACAGAAGGTCACAATGCAACTCTCAGGACGGGCTTCCCGGCCATTAGCCAGGTCAATACTTGGATGCCTTATAACCAAGACACAAAACCAGAAAACAACAATACAATGCCTACGATGCTTTCCCCAGCAAGTCCCCCTACTCCCCTCCCTAGGTTTCTCTCGATCCCTCTAGCAAGAAGCAAACCATGTTGCCATTACAAGAGGGTTGCACGGCCAAGATACATAACCGTTCTCACTCCACAGATGTTGTCGATGGTGCTTACGCCTCCCTGCTATAATGTTCCAACTCTAAACTCCGTAAACAATAATACAATTACCACTCCTCTGTCTTACCTTTACTCCGCAAACAACAATATAATTACCACTCCCCTGTCTTACCTTAATTTATGTGCCTCCCTCCTTGTCCTTCTCATGCTTGCCACCTTTCCCACCACCCTTTTATGTATTCATGTGAACGGCCACCGCACCCATTGACATAAGCGTGTGGGGGGAGGTACCTTTCCTTTAATCCTCATAATTATCTGCCATCCCTGCCATCCTCTGGCACACACCCTGATTGGGGTACATTAGGTTTATACTATTATTCCCTTGGGTTCATAATCCCTTGGGGTTTTAGTATTAATCCCTTGGGTTTATTATTCCTTTGGGTTTATAATATCAATCCCTTGGGTTTATTATTCCCTTAGGTTTACAATATCAATCATGGTTAACCATTGTTAATCATAGCCAACCATGGTCAACTATGGTTGAATGTCTCATTGTGACAAGGATTATCTCACCATGAAAATAAACCATGTTTATTTTAGTGTTTGTAATATTTATATTAGGGTTTACCAATGTTGGGTTTATAATATTAATCTCTTGGGTTTATTATTATCCCCTTGGGGTTTTAGTATTAATATCTCAGGTTTATTATTAGGTTGGGTTTATAATATCAATCATGGTGAGCTTTATTAATCTCTTGCATTTGTAATATCAATCCCTTGCACTTCTTGATACCTTAGGTTTTTAATATGTATCCCTTGGGTTCACTAATTCATTGGTTTTTTAATATTAAATGATTGGGTTTATTAGTTCTTGGGTTTATAATATTAGTAATCCCTTTGGTTTATTAATCCCTTGTGTTTAAGATATTAATTCTTAGGGTGTATTAATTCAACCATGTTTATTTTAGTATTTTTTATATTTATCTTAGGGTTTGTATACCTTGGGTTTATAATATTATTCCCTTAGGTTCATAATCCCTTAGGTTTTTAGTATTAATCCCTTGGTTTTATTGTTCCTTTGTGTTTATAATATCAATCGCTTCAGTTTATTATTCCCCAACCAACCATTGTTTATTATGATGTCAACCATGGTCCAACATTTAATTGTGATAAGGATTGTCTCAATATGAAAATCAATGATGGTCAATCATGTTTATTTTAGTGTTTATAATATTTATCTTAGGGTTTATATATGTTGGGTTTATAATATTAGTCCCTTGGGTTTAATATTATTCCCTTGGGTTCATAATCCCTTTGCGTTTTAGTATTAATCCCTTGGGTTTATTATTCCTTTGGGTTTCTGATATCAATCCTTGGGTTTATTATTCCCTTAGGTTAATAATATCAATCATGGTCAACCATTGTCAATCATAGCCAACCACGGTCAACCATGGTGGAATCTCGCAGTATGACAAGGATTGTCTCACCATGAAAATAAACCATGTTTATTTTAGTGTTTGTAATATTTATATTTGGGTTTACCAATGTTGTTTTTATAGTATTAGTCCCTTGGGTTTAATATTATTCCCTTGGGTTCATAATCCCTTAGGGTTTTAATATGAATCCCTTTGGATTATTATTCCTTTGCGTTTATAATATCAATCCCTTAGGCTTATTATTCCCTTAGGTTTATAATATCAATTATGTTCAACCATTATCAATCATAGCCAACCATGGCTGAATGTCTCATTGTGACAAGGATTGTCTCACCATGAAAATAAACCATGTTTATTTTAGTGTTTGTAGTATTTATATTTGGGTTTACCAATGTTGGTTTTATAATATTAGACCCTTGGGTTTAATATTATTCCCTTGGGTTCATAATCCCTTCGAGTTTTAGTATTAATCCCTTGGGTTTATTATTCCTTTGGGTTTATAATATCAAACCCTTGGGTTTATTATTCCCTTAGGTTTATAATATCAATGATGGTCAATCATGTTGAGAAATGACAACTAGAAATTCTAGTTTAATTTTTCCTTGAATTAAACTGTGAATTAAAATAGAATTCTTTTCTCATAGCAATTTGAAATTAATTAATTAAGTTTAATTAACTTAATTAATCTAGGAAATTCGAATTGGAAATCTTTTATAAGACATGTATATGTTCTCCCTAACTTATAGGAGTTAAGGATGCATTATGAATGAGTTGTAATAAGTTAACTCAATTTACTGAGTTAAGTCCAGTTAAATTAGTTCCAAGCAGTTTCAGGGACTAATAGTGAGTAAAAATTCAGCTGGGACACTAGTGACCTAATTAGTGCTACTCTAGTTAACTAAAGATTCCACCATCAGAAACTCCTACATGTTGATACTGAGAAAGACCTAGTTGAGACTAGAGTGCATGGACAATGTACTATTTGTTTTAGATTTTTCTGAGTTGCACTAATAGTGCATGCAATCAAGAACTGATACTTAAGGGATTGCGCTATTTTTAGAGGCTTTATTTCCCTATAAATACAAGATATCCTTCATAGGAATTACACATTGGAATAGAGACTTGAAGAGCTTGTGAATTGGCTAAGCTTTGTCCTTGAGCTTGCTTATGAGTTGGAGATTGAATTTGTTGAGCGTTGGGATTGTTCTAGAGAGAACAAGCATTGTAATTTCATCTTGATTTTCCTGATTAATACAAAACAGATAGTGGGGTTTTGAGCTATGGCTTTCCCCAGATATTTATTGTGTTATGTGCCTTTGATTCTCTTCCTCTATTGGTTATTGTTTGCTCAATTTTTATGGGTTTCCACTGTAAAGAGTAGAAGTATATTCTTGTCTCTTGTTTTATTAGATTACATGAGCTTGTGAATCTACAGGATTTTCTACAAATCATTGTCAATCATAGCCAACCATGGTCAATGATGATTTAATGTCGCATTGTGACAAGGATTGTCTCACAATGAAAATAAACCATGTTTATTTTAGTGTTTGTAATATTTATATTTGAGTTTACCAATATTGTGCTTTTAATATTAGTCCCTTGGGTTTAATATTATTCCCTTGGGATTCAGTATTAATCCCTTGGGTTTATGTTTCCCTTGGGTTCATAATGCCAACCTATCGGGTTTATTATTAACTTGGGTTTATAATATCAATCATGGTCAAGCATAACCAACCATGGTAAACTTTGGTGAATCATGGTCCAATCTCACATTATGAAAAAAATGTCTTCACTTTGGGTTTATATAACTTGGGTTTATAATATTAGTCCCTTGGGTTTAATATTATTTCATTAGGTTCATAATCCCTTGGGGTTTTAGTATCAATCCCTTGGGTTTATTGTTCCTCGGGTTTATAATATTAATAATCCCTTTGGTTTCTTAATCCCTTGACTTTAAAATATTATTTCCTAGGGTTTATTAATTCAACCATGTTTATTTTAGTATTTTTAATATTTATCTTAGGGTTTCTATACATTGGGTTTATAATATTAGTCCCTTTTGTTTAATATTATTCCCTTAAGTTTATAATCCCCCGGGGTTTTAGTATTAATCCCTTCGGTTTATTGTTCTTTGGGTTTATAATATCAATCACTTTGGTTTATTATTCCCAAGTCAACCATGGTTTATTACGATGTCAACCATGGTCAACCATGGTCCAACATGGAACTGTGATAATGATTGTCTCAATATGAAAATCAATGATGGTCAATCATGTTTATTTTAGTGTCTATAATATTTATCTTAGGGTTTATATACGTTGGGTTTATAATATTAGTCCCTTGGGTTTAATATTATTCGCTTCGGTTCATAATCCATTGGGGTTTTAGTATTAATCCCTTATGTTTATTATTTCTTTGCCTTTATGATATCAATCCCTTGTGTTTATTATTGCCTTAGGTTTATAACATTAATCATGCTCAACCATTTTCGATAATAGCCAAACATGGTCAACGATGGTTGAATGTCACATTGTGATAAGGATTGTCTCACCATGAAATAAACCATGTTTATTTTAGTGTTTGCAATACTTATATTTGGGTTTATAATATTAGTCCCTTGGGTTCAATAATATTCCCTTTGGTTCATAACCCCTGGGTTTTAGTATTAATTCCTTGGGGTTATTATTTATTTGGGTTTATAATATCAATCCCTTGGGTTTATTATTACCTTAGGTTTAAAATATCAATCATGGTCACCATTGTCAATCATAGCCAACCATGGTCGACCTCCCTTTGGTTTATTATCCCTTTTAGTTTATAATATCAATCCCTTTAGTTTATTAATCTAAAGGTTTTTATTCCTAGGGTTTATAATATTAATCCTTGCATTTAATATAAATCCCGCTGGTTTATAATCATGGTCAACCATGGTTCAATGTCACATTGTGACAAATATTTTCTCAATATGAATTCAACCATGGTCTAAAATTGGTTTATGACAAAGAATATGTGCTCATCATATCATTGGTCAACCATGGTGCAACATTGCATTGTGACAAAGATTGTCTCATATGGAAAATCAAAACATGGTCAACCCATTGATAATTTCTAGGTTTACAATATTTATTCTTGGGGGTATATACCTTGGGTTTATAATATTATTATTGTGTGTGTAATATTTTATAATAATAATAACATTTTATTGTATAGTTATTTTATTATTATTATTATTATTATTATATATTTATTAATATGAATATTAATTTTATAATTAACATTCATATTTTAACCATTAATGTTCGTTTGTGGTTGGGTTTATAATATTCATAATCGTGTGGGTTTATCAATCCCTTGGGTTTAAAATGTTAATTCTTAGGGTTTATTAATCCCATGTGTTTTTAATATTGATTCTTTGGGTTTGTTGATCCTTTAGGTTTATAATATTTATCCCTTGGGTTTACTAATTCATTGGGTTTATAAAATTAAACCCTTGTATTTATTAGTCATTTTTATTTTAAGGTTTATAATATTTATTTTAGTGTTTATATACCTTAGGTTTATAATATTAATCCCTTGGGTATGTAAACCATTGAGTTTTAAGGTTTGTAATATTTATCTTAGGATTTATATACCTTGGGTTTATAATATTTATCCCTCGTTTCATATTATTCCCTTGGGTTTTTAGTGTTAATCCCTTTGGTTTATTATTCCCTTTGGTTTATAATCTCCCTGCGGGTTTTAGTATTAATCCCTTGTGTTTGTTGTTCATTTAGGTTTATAATATCAATCACTTGGGTTTATTATTCCCTGGTCAATAATGGTTTATTATTATGTCAACAATAGTGAATCATTGTCCAATAGGGAATTGTGATAAGGATTGTCTCAATATGAAAAACAATGATTGTCCATCATCTTTATTTTAGTTTTTATAATATTTGTCTTAATGTTTATATACGTTAGGTTTATACTATTATTCCTTTGGGTTCATAATCCCTTAGGGTTTTAGTATTAATCCCTTGGGTTTATTATTCCTTTTGGTTTGTCATATCAATCCCTTGGGTTTATTTAATTCCTTAGGTTTAAAATATCAATCATGGTTAACTATTGTGAACCATAGCCATCCATGGTCAACCATGGTTGAATGTCGCATTGTGACAAGGATTGTCTCACCATGAAAATAAACCATGTTTATTTTAGTGTTTGTAATATTTATATTAGGGTTTACCAATGTTGGGATATAATATTAGTCTCTTGGGTTTAATATTATCCCCTTGGGTTCATAATCCCTTGGGGTTTTAGTATTAATACCTTGGGTTTATTATTAGTTTGGGTTTATAATATTAATCATGGTGAGGTTTATTAATCTCTTGTGTTTGTAATATTGATTCCTTGTGCTTCTTGATCCCTTAGGTTTTTAATATGTAGCCCTTGGGTTCACTAATTCGTTGGGTTTTTAATATTAAACGATTGGGTTTATTAGTTCATTGGGTCTATAATATTAATAATCCCTTTGGTTTATTAATCCCTCTAGTTTAAAATATTAATTCTTAGGGTTTATTATTCAACCATGTTTATTTTAGTAGTTTTAATATTTATCTTAGGGTTTTTATACCTTGGGTTTATAATATTAGTCCATTTTGTTTAATATTATTCCCGTAGGTTCATAATCCCTTGGGGTTTTAGTAGTAATCCCTTAGGTTTATTGTTCCTCTGTGTTTATAATATCAAATTCTTGGGTTTATTATTCCCCAGTCAACCATGGTCCAACATGGAATTTTGATAAGGATTGTCTCAATATGCATATCAACGATGGTAAATCATGTTTATTTTAGTGTTTAATAATATTTATCTTAGGGTGTATATACATTGAGTTTATAATATTAGTCCCTTGAGTTTGATATTATTCCCTTGGGTTCATAATCTTGGCATTTTAGTATTAATCCCTTTGGTTTATTATTCCTTTGAGTTTCTGATATCAATCCCTTGGGTTTATTATTCCCTTATGTTTATGATATCAGTCATGGTAAACTGTTGTCAATCATAGCCAACCATGGTCAACCATGGTTGAATATCGCATTGTGACAAGGATTGTCTCATCATGAAAACAAACCATGTTTATTTTAGCGTTTGTAATATTTATATTTGAGTTTACTAACATTGTGTTTATAAAATTAGTCCCTTGGGTTTAATATTGTTCCCTTGGGTTCATAATCCCTTGGGGATTTAATATTAATCCCTTGGTATTACTATTCCTTTGCTTTTATAATATCAATCCCTTAGGTTTATAATATCAATCATGTTCAACCATTGCCAATAATAGCCAACCATGGTCAACCATGGATGAATGTCTCATTGTGACAAGGATTGTCTCACAATGAAAATAAACCATGTTTATTTTAGTGTTTGTAGTATTTATATTTGAGTTTAGCAATGTTGGGTTTATAATATTAGGCCCTTGGGTTTAATATTATTCCCTTGGGTTCATAATCCCTTTAGGTTTTAGTATTAATCCCTTGGGTTTATTATTCTGTTGGGTTTACAATATCAATCCATTGGGTTTATTATTCCCTTAGGTTTATAATATCAATGATGGTCAATCATTGTCAATCATAGCCAACCATGGTCAACCATGTTTGAATGTCACATTGTGACAAGGATTGTCTCACCATGAAAATAAGTCATGTTTATTTTAGTGTTTGTAATATTTATATTTGGGTTTACCAATGTTGTGTTTTTAATATTAGTCCCTTGGGTTTAATATTATTCCCTTGGGTTCATAAGCCATTGCGGTCATAATCCCTTGTGTTTATGTTTTCCTTGGGTTCATAATACCAATCCCTTGGGATTATTATTAACTTGGGTTTATAATATCAATCATGGTCAGACATAACCAACCATGGTCAAATTTGGTCAATCATGGTCCAATCTCACATTATGAAAAGAAATTTCTCCACTTAGGGTTTATATAACTTGGGTTTATAATATTAGTCCCTTGGGTTTAATATTATTCTCCTAGGTTCATAACCCCTTGGGGTTTTAGTATTAATCCCTTGGGTTTATTGTTCCTTGGGTTTATAATATTAATAATCCCTTTGGTTTATTAATCCCTTGACTTTAAAATATTATTTCTTAGGGTTTATTAATTCAACCATGTTAATTTTAGTATTTTTTATTATTTATATTAGGGTTTCTATACCTTGGGTTTATAATATTAGTCCACTTTGTTTAATATTATTCCCTTAGGTTCATAATCCCTTGGGGTTTTAGTCTTAATCCCTTCGTTTTATTGTTCTTTGGGTTTATAATATCAATCGCTTGGGTTTATTATTCCTGAGTCAACCATGCTTTATTATGATGTCAACCATGGTCCAACATGGAACCCTGATAATGATTGTCTGAATATGAAAATTAACAATGGTCAATAATGTGTATTTTGGCGTTTATAATATTTATCTTAGGGTTTTATATATGTTAGGTTTATAATATTAGTCCATTGGGTTTAATATTATTCACTTCGGTTCATAATCCCTTGGGGTTTTAGTATTAATCTATTGGCTTTATTATTTCTTTGGATTTCTGATATCAATCCCTTGGGTTTATTATTCCCTTAGGTTTATAATATCAATCATGGTCAACCATTGTCACTCGTAGCCAGACACTACAACAAAACCAGCGATTTGCGCCAGATTTAGCGCTAGATTTTAGTGCAATTTTTTTGTAATTGTGATGAGCAACCTGGCGCTAAATCTGGCTCTATTGTACAATTTTTAAAGCGTCCTTTTTTGTGTCTGATTTTGCATCCTTTTTCACTCTAGATTTTGCATCATTTTTTGTACCAAACTAGGCATCATTTTTTGCGTCAAATTTTGAACCAAGATTTGCATCTTATTTTATGACAGGTTTTGCTTCTAGTTTTGTGTCATTTTTTGCATCTATTTTTCATTGTC
>APFE031120256.1:0-10610 GCA_000404065.3 Pinus taeda | reverse complement strand
AAACGAATGTCTTCGTGTCTTTTCCTGAAGGTTTTGTTGTGATGGGTCAAGAATAGAGAATATGTAAACTCATGAAATCTTAATATGGACTATAACAAACACTGTGAGCCTAGTATGAAAATTGAAATGAGCATCTTCTGAAATTGAATTTCAAGCACTTTAATCTTGATGATGCGACTATGTTTGTCTATAAAGTTCAAAAAACTATTGCACATCTTATAGTGTATGTAGATGATCTATTGATGATAGCGAACAATGGAAGCTATATTGCATCTATAAAGATATAGTTTAAGAAAGGATTTTAGATGATAGATTTGGGACATCTGTGACTACTACATGGGGATTGAAATGACTCAACATCCAAATTACATATTTATTTGCCAAAATAAGTACATTGGAAAGTTGTTGAACAAGTTTGGCATCGTTAAATGTAACCCTCTTTCTATTCCAATTAAACAAAATTTGAAGCTCACACCAAAAGAAGGGAATGAATTTGAGGATGTAACTAAGTATAGACAACATATCATAAGTCTTATATACCTTACTACCACAAGAATAAATATTTCATTTGTTGTTGGGATTAATTATAGGTTTATGCAAAATATTTGTGAAGACCATTGCTCTGTTGCAAAAAGAGTTCTAAAATAATTGAAGGGAACTTAAGAATACAGACTTAAATATTTCAAGGTGGATGACTTCATATTAATAAGATAATCTGATTAAGAGTTTGATGGAGATAAATTAAATGGAATTTCAACTTCTAGTTTATCTCATGAGTCTTGGATCAACATTTGTCTCTTGGAGATCACTTAAATAATTAGTTCCAATAGATTCCACAATAGTGTCAAGATACATAAAATCTATAGAAGCAAAAACGAAGATTGTGTGTCTCAAGAAAATATTTGAAGATTTGCAACAGAAACAAGTGAATTCAACTCCTCTTCTAGTTGACAATACTTTTGCGATCAAATTGACCAAGAATCCCAAATTCCATGACCGAAGCAAGCACATCAAGGCAAACTATCATTTACTTCGATATGATGTAGAGATTGACTTTTAATTCAAAACAAATTGCTTAAACAAAAAACATGTCAAACATATAATCCTTTGAGATTATTATTGTACATAAATAGATTAAATAAAAGACCATGAAAAAGCCTAAATATCCCTCGTAAAAAATGAAGTGAGTATCCACCTTCATTATATATATTCAACTTTAAGTAATGAAATAAAAAATATCAGTGTAAGTATTTCTCAACCTGACACTAAGATGAATAAACAAAACTCCTTTTGTGAAAGTACCATTCTAAACTTCACAATTTTTTTTTTTTTTTTTTTGCTCTACCATAATCATAGTTTGAATTACCATTATGAGTTTTTCATATCTACAAACTCAAATAGATGTTCAGAAAGTTCTAAAATAACTCGATGACATTTTTTAATTGAATCCAGTGACATGTTTTGAAATCCATCAGGTGGTATCTTTGAAATCTGCGTCCATGGTATCTTGAAATCTCACCCAGTGGAGCACTTCATTTAAAGATTTCTGAAATTGTCGCGGACAATTGTTTTTAAATATCCCTGGTGGCAAACCATCATGAGATTTCTTATCGCCATCCAGTCTTCTGAAAATGCTCATCGGGTGGTTTCTCGAAATCTCCCACAATAAAGTAGCGAGAGGTTTTTAGAAGAGGCCACGAAGCTCGCATCAACATAGGACGACCATTTCAAATTTTCCAATGACAAGCCATTGAGAGGTTTCCACATATTGAATTGACATCTTTGAAAAAACAATCTTCAGTGTGATTGGAAGCCATGGAAGTATATGAAACAAAAAAAATATGTATTAACATTGATTATTTTAACCCTTAAAAACCCAAAAACCATGAAAATCAAAAATATTTTTTAAAATCATTATATTTTACAGTTTACAAAATTAATATCTTATATCTATATAATATTATATATATATATATATATATATTATATATATTATTTATATATATATATAATTTATTGGGCATCCCTAATCACCAACTATTTATCATTATACTTAGAATACAAACTATTAGTTTTTTTTAACCAAAACTAAAACTTAAGACAAAACCATTATGTGCCAGAAACTGCTAAAAGCTAAAACCTTGTACCGAAACCTGCCAAAAACAAAGCAAAAAACTTACTCAATAAAATTTTTAAGGGGTGTTTCACTCGAGATAGTTGTGCAAAGAATATAACACATATCCAACATTGTCGCACTTGTTGTTTTCTTTGCCAACAAGGTGTTGCAGGAGTACATGATCAACAATCCAAAGCAATAATGTCCATTGTTTTTCTACACCAAGAGAACTTCTCAGTGCTCACAAATTTTGTTAATGAAACTGCAACATTCTTCAAAGTGCCCACCTTCACTGGCAAAACCTCCATTTTTTCGCCAATATCTCTCGCAAAGGTATATTGAACACCAATATCCTCAGTTATAGAATGATATGCTGAATTTTTCACTGGGAATATTGCACTATCACTGTCACAACTCGTTATACCAACCCAATACCTAAACACAATCTCTACAACCATACTACTTCCTTGTTTGCATAAGTGGTTGATATGTATTGAGCTTATGTACTTGAGAGTGTCACTACAAACTATCTCTTGCTCACTCATTTGATTGCTCCTCCGAACAGATTAAATGCATACCCACTTTAAATCTTCTACAATCCAGATCTCCAACCCAATCTACATCAACAAAACCATGTATATCCAACACTTTTTCCAACCTTGATAATCTTGGGTAGTATACTCCATAACCAATAGTGCCACGTGAATACTTGAAAACTCTTTTTATTATTGTCCAATGCTCTTTCCATGGTTTTGGCATATACTTTCCCAACACTCCCATTGCATATGAAATGTTTGGTCTTGTACAGACCATTGCATACATGAAACTTCCAGCTACACTAACATATATAGCACGAGACATGTCCTCTTCCTCCTCATGTGTCTTGGGACATTGTTGTGCAAATAACTTTTTAGCTACAAGAATAAGGTCTTTTACTAGTTTACATTCATGCATATTGAACCTTTGGAAAATTGTCTTAACATGTTTCCTCTAACCAAAGTTTTTCTTTGCCGGATTTTTTTTTTAAATTTTCATGCCCAAAACGAAATTTGCAGCACCAAGATTCTTCATGTCAGATTTAGATGACAACTAAGTTTTCACTTCCTAGATGATTTCCTTTCATTTCCAATCAACAACATATCATCCACATACAATACCAAATAAATAAGATGATCAACAACTAATTTTAAATACACACAATGATCCTCTTTGTTCCTTGTAAAGAAAACTCCCAAATATAAGTATCAAAATTTTTATACCACATCCTTGGCGATTTCTTTAACCCATACAGGGACTTTTCCAGCCTGCATACCACCTATTTCTTTCCTTCAACAACAAAATCTTTTGACTACTCATGTAGATTTCTTTGTCCATATCCCCATGTAGAAATGTTGTTTTCATGTCCATTTGTTCCACTTCAAAATCAAAAGCAACATCAACAGATAAAAGATGTTGCAAAATCTCACCGAAGTCAATTCCCTCTACCTAGGAATAACCTTTTGCTACTAATTGAGCTTTGTATTTCTCCATTCTACCTCTAGCATTCAACTTCTTCTTAAGTACCCATATGTTTCCAATGGGCTTTATTCCAACTAGTAACTCCAATAGATCCCAAGCATCATTTTTGTTTAAGGCATCCATTTCTCCAACCATGGCCTTTTTCCAGAGTTTGTCAACTTATGAATCCACTGCCTCTCTAATAGTTCTAGGATCATCATAAATAATAGACAAAGTAAAACTTGAATGGAAATTACGTGGAGTATATCTTTCCAGATTCCTTCTTTCTCGAACTGATCTCCTGAATACTAGAGTATGTGGTTCTTCTTCTTATTCATGTTCTTATGTAAAGTATAATTCATTATCTTTCAATTCAAACTCTATATTTTCTGGTTATTTCTTCCATTGGTGGGATTTCTTGTTTGGCAGAGTCTTTGACTTCTCTAAACACCACATCTCGACTTTACAGTACCTTCTTAGTTTTTGGGTTCAAAAGCTTATAACCTTTCAAGCCATCTTTATCCAACAAAGATACAATTTTAAACTTTCTTATCTAGCTTACTTCTATTCTCCTTTGGAACATGTACATAAGCATCACACTTAAATACCCTGAGATGTTTGAGAGAATGTTTCTTACTAGTTCATACTCATGTGGAGTCTTATCATCCAAAACTTATGAATGTGATCTATTTATTAGGTAACATGTAGTGTCCACTGCCTTTGCCCAAAATTCCTATTTGAACCCAACATCACTGAGCATGCTTGTGGATTTTTCCATCAACATCTTATTCATCCTTTCTTCAACTCCATTATTCTAAGATGTGATGGAGTAGTTTTCTTCCTTTCTACCACACTTTTCCTTGTATAATTCTCCACCATTATCAATCTTCGACACCTTAGTTTTTTTCTCTATCTAATTTTCCACAAAAGCCTTAAACCCTTTGAATTTGTCGAAGATCTCAAATTTATTCTCTAGGAAATAAATCCATGTGTTCCTCAAGAAATCATCTATAAATTATACATAGTACACAAATTTTCCAAATGATGGAAGTGACACAGGTCCAAACAAATCTTTGTGCACCAACTATAATATTCCCTTTGACCTTAGAGAACCATAGGAGAATCTTACCCAATTTTGTTTCCCACATAAACCATGTTCATAGAAATCAAAAACTAGAGAACAACCAGACATACTTATACCATACCATTACCACGTGGTACTTGAAGGTCCTTCCTTCTAATATATGCCAATCCTTGATGCCACAAAATAGTCTTTTTTGTAGAGGTTGCAAGAGTTTTTCCTTCTTCTTCTCCACTCTTAGGAACAACAGAACTATTGCACCCATCACTAACAATGCTTCCCAATAGCTTATATAGATTTCCAATCTTAAATCCCCTTAGTAATTATACTATTTCTCCTTGAACCATCATATAAGTATCATTTTCAAACATTGTTTTTACACCAATATTGCACATCTTGCCAACAAAAATCATAATTTTGGCCAATCTTAGAAGGTGTAAAACACCAGGGAGTATTATAATACTTCCACCCATGAGATTCAATTTGAATTGTCCTTCTCATATTATTCTAGTTATTGATTCGTCTCCTAAGAAAACTTCACCACCATCATGATATCTTTCATACTCATAGAACCACTACGTTTGAGGAGTCATATGAAGGATGCACCTAAGTCGTTCAAGCATGCCTCATGTTCTACATGTGTACTTGAATAAGTCAAATATACAAGCCCTCCTACATTTGAGGAGGCTTCTGCCTCTGTAGAAGTACAATCATCATATTTCTTCCCTTTCTCAACAATTTTGGATTTACAATCTTTCTTGTAATTACCTCCTTTTCTAAATCTCCAACACACCTTTATGAATTTCCCTAGATATTTAGATCTTCCTCTATATTTAGATCACTCGCCTGATGACTTATTTTTATTTCTATTTTGGGAGGATCCTCTTACAAAAATGGCATCTATGTTATGGCTTTCCATGTTTTTTGGTCTTATATCATTCGACATCAAGGACGAGAGTATGTCAACAACCAAACTATCCCATATGTCTCGTAAAAAACACAACAAATTTTACACTTATATTTGTTTGAAATTTTAATACCAAGAAATAGTAGTTGACTTACCACAGTATTGAAGGCATTCATATGCTCTATCACTGAGTCTCCATCTTTCATCCTTAGGTTATATAAATTTGTTTGTAGGAACATTTTTCATTAAGGACTTAAACTGATGCAAAGTCACTAACTTGTTCCATAATTCCTTTGTTGTAGCTTCTCTTGAAACATTTAATCATATTGAATCCGAGAGATAACCATATTGTGTTCTTTGCCTTTCGATCCAACTTGGTCCATCCTTTTAGCGACATTCCTATTGGTGCAGTACCTAGATCTATAGTAATCCACTAATCTTTGTGCACCAACAAATCTTCCATTTTGAGTTTCCACAACTCAAAACTCTACACATTGAATTTCTCGATCTCTCATTGTAATAGGGTCTACCATATGTGTGAGCAAAACCCCTTAGCCACAAAAACATCCCCTTGAAGTAAAAAATTATTTAAATACCAAATATAGGTTTTAACCCTATATGATTAATTGCTGCAAACATATTCTTATTAAAACAAAAAATAACGAAATGACAAATAAACACATTAGTAACGAATATTATCTAGAAACCTTAAATTGGGAAACTAAAAGATTTTTCAATATATTATTGTGTATAATATTACAATACAATATATATTATTTTGACATCTATAAGTTGTCAATCCATTTACCATGGATTAGAATATAGTCATAGTTCCTTAAATAAAACTACAAAACTACGGGAAATACCACTATGCACCACAAAATCACTAAAGACCAAAAACATATTCTAAAAACCACAAAAAACTAATGCAAAAACACAAATAATAATAATAATAATAATAATAATAATAATAATAATTGGATCACTTCCCCAAGACATTTGTAGAAAGAATATAACACATACCTAACATTCAGAAAATAGACATATTATTCTTTCTAAGAAATATCATAGGTCAATATCAATTGGGTATTGTTCCATGCATTTATTTAAGTGTATCTATAGAATAAGTGACATTTCTTTGCATATGCACACAAGAACACGAAGCACCCAAAAAGCATATTATGCATATTATTTAGGGTTAAGTGACATATTCAAAGCAACTAATCTAACAAACTCCTCGAGTGGCTTAAATTGTAAAAGTAAGTTACACTTTTTCAAGCAACTATGGAGTATGTTCCCATGCTTTCACATCAAAAACTATTGTATTTATTTGAGTTAGCTTTGAATTCAAATATATGTGGGGATGAATTATCTCAACGCAACACTGGTTAATTAAATCACTAGAGGAAGGTGAAGGAGAAAGGAGCTTAATTTTTTTTTAATAAATATTCAAAATACGAGACTTTACTCCACACTAATTGGATGCATGGAATTTGCAATCTACGTGTTAAAAATACTTATACTCCCAAACAACCATCTATTTGGAATCCTCCAAAAGGCATCCACTTGCCATTCTATTCTTTGGAATTCTATAAGGCATCCACTCGCCATGCTATTCTACGGAATTCTACAAATTTACTATGTGACATTCCATCTTTTCTTTTGTGTTTCTTTACATCTTAAACAAAATATAGAGCATCATCATCTAGTGTAAACATATTGAAGGAATCAATATTGCAATCAAATACTATGGTCAATACAAACACATTACCGAGTAGGAACGAAGACATATTTATGAAAAACTCTTCAAAGATTCCAAAAAAAATGTATCGAGCATAAGAAGAATTAGTGTTATTTTCCCAACAATAACAAAATAACAATTTGGCATCTCATAATAATGTCCAGATTCTAGGCTCATGTACTCACAATAATGATATATGGAACCAAGCATTTAATAAAGGAATATCTTCACCTGGTGTGGACCCAAGTCCAGGCCCATTGGCTTGCATTACATGTGGAGTTTTAGGGTTTGCAAGCATGTTTGTAAGGCAACATTTGACAAAAAGTAACTAGGGTTCTTTTGTCTTTTTATAAAAAGTAGACCATAAATATTTTGGTACTTTTTACTTTTGGTGCAAACAGTGTGAGTTGGTATGTTGGTTTTATAGGAATTATAGAAATATACTCACAATCACCAAATATAGATGAAAGAAGTGGTTTGGGTAGTGAAAATGTAAAATTTTACCACTAAGGCGCTGCATTAGTATTTACTAGGAAAACAATGACTTATATTAATTTGTTAGATAAGGAAGGCGACAATAGAATCATGTAGATCCCAAAAAATTGTTCACACTTAAATAGTTTGATTACAAACATTTAGAAGTGGTTTTATTCTTCTCATTTGACTGATATACTTTTTTTTTAGTAATATAGTTTAGTATAAAGAAGATGGGTGAGAAAAATGATTATTTGACTATTAAAGTCCACATAAATATACATACTCTACCTCTTTTTATATTTAAATCTATTATATCTTACGAATAAACACATATTCTTAATCAATCATCCCACTCAAGATGTACTTTCATTTTTATAAATGGTGTTAAAAAATAAATAAGGAATTGATTCATTGTAATTTAGAGCATGTTCACTTTATTTATAATTTGCTAAAATTTAATCAATAATGTGAATTATTTTTTGTTTAAATTCGGTTTATATAATTTCATGTTTGTATTTATTTATCGTTATTAAATCTAATTTCTGAAGTATTAGAATATCATAGTTATATTAGAACCAACATAGATTCATCTTAAGCTTTATCACCCTCAAGAGGGATCAAATTTCTCAAGATGCAATTTTTTTTTTTTTTTATAAAGTGCAAATCTTGAGGAAATGTTTGCACCCTAATAGATTTGATTCCTTTCCATGTTTCATAAATTTGGAGTTAAGATGGATCTATGATGGTTCTTAATAATACTATTTATATTTAAATAAATTCACATAACACACACACATATAATATTCTCTTTGTTTATTTTTTATTAAATATTAATTAATACATATAATTATATCATATGCCCTTGACATTTTTTTTCACATGTTTTTTTTTTTTTTTTTTTATATAATTTTTAATTTTAATTTAATTTAATTTAATTTATTTAATTTAATTAATTAATTAATTAATTTTTTATTTATTTATTTATTTTTAAATTTATTTATTTAATGTGATATGCATATCATGCTTTTTTTTTCTTAATTAAATTGTTTGTAATTTTCAACAAGTTAGAATATGTCTCCGGAAACTTTAACCCATGCATGGAAACAAATTGTTCACCAAACCACTCGACCTAAGATCCTTTGACTTGTAATTTTATTAATAAAAATAAAATTTTAATATAACAAATTGAATTGAATTGAATCCACTTATTATCTTTACTTTTTATTACCTTTTTAATTTTTACATTTTACTTTTTATTACCTTTTTAATTGAGGAGACATTATGTTTTTATTATTATTATCATTTGATCTAACATTTCACTACAACATCTCTTTTAACGCTCACTACAACATCTCCCCAGTATTAGGCTATACAACACCTCTTGGTGTAATTGGAATATCCCACCTATATGTATATAAGTTGATTTAAATAGTAATTGTAATTGAATTAGAATTGGAAAGGATTTCCATATCAAACAAAGAAAGGCCTAATTGAACCCCTTTCTTGAGTAGTTTTTTTATAAATAATGAAGGGCATTCACCCACACCAACATATTGACACATGTAGGGTCAATGACAAGTCAACCTAAGTGGAGCCAATCTTTTAGGAATGCATTAACTACTTATGACTTCTCTCTAAGAATATTCTTGTGGAGAATGAGACTTTGAGTCTCGTAGGACCACTTTCTAACATCTCTAAAAAGGTAGTTAATCTCTTGTGAAAAGTAAATTTAGCAATAAAGAGGAAAATGGTGCATTTGTACATGCTAACAAATGTCATCTTGTGTATCAATTACTAAAAATATTGCAAATTGTTTCCTCACACATTGGAAGGACATATTAGAACCACTTTTTGACTGTTGGGTCCCTATAATACTAGTGATTACCCCATTACTATTGTAGTTATACCCCTTATTAATATTGTTGTGCCCTTATTGTCCCCATATTGTTATTACTGTGCCCCATAGAATCCCTATATTGTTATTTTGTGGCTTTATATTATTATTGTTAGGTCGGCTGGGTTATATTGTGTCTCCCTAGGCTCCTATATATAGAAAGGAGGTTTTGTCATTTGAATCATCCAAGAATTGTTCATTTATGTAATGTAAAGGATGTTGCCGCCTCGAAGAGGCTGAATTATAAGGCATCGATCTATCTTTTCTATCTTTTCTTGAGCTGGTTTCATAACATTTGGTATCAGAGCTTTGGATTCTAGGGGTTCGTTGCTTCAAACAAGTCATCGTGGCATGTTCGCTATAACTTTTTTCTGTGACGTTTCAGAAGTTGAAAAAATACCCATTTGAGAAGACATCGCGCTAAATCTCGGGTCCGAATTTCAGAGCTTTTTGTGGTATATTTGCAGAGATAGATCTGAGGAAGTTGGTCTTTTTGCAGACTCCTGAATTACATTCCAAACAGGTGACCTGGGGAAAATCGTCATAACTTTTTATTTGAGCATTGGATTGAAATTTCGTAAGAAGGTATAGAAAGAGGACAGACTGTAGTTTCTTCTATATATTTTTTAGAGCTAAAGGTCGAAACAGTGACTCGTGGCAGGTCGTACAAGTTCGCTCTACTTAACTAGTCTATAATCAAGTCATTGTGGGAGATTTCGCATAACTCTTCCTTGGAGAATCCAATTTGGATCAGACTGGTGGCATTGGAAAGAGAACACAGAGGGCTACCACAAGTCGAAATTTCAGAACTGGATGTTCTGAAAGTACAGAGATACATTAGAGGCAATATCGAGCTCCTACAAAGAAAAAAAAGGTGTGTAGATTCTTTTAAATTTT
>APFE031120233.1:60649-76827 GCA_000404065.3 Pinus taeda | reverse complement strand
ATATATAGAAAGGAGGTTTTTTCATTTGAATCATCCAAGAATTGCTCATTTATGTAATGTAAAGGAGGTTTCCCCCTCAAAGAGGCTAAATTCTAAGGTGTTGATCTATCTTTTCTATCTTTTCTTGAGCTGGTTTCATAACAGAGTATCTTCCACTGGTGGAGGTTTCTTACAACAATGGGTATTAGGAATCTTTGAGGATGAGTTGATTTTAGGCACTTTATGGGAGGATTTGTAATACTCCTATCAATTGGAGTGATCCAGTGAACAGGGTGTTGATTGACGAAACATGTTGCAGAGATGGAACAATAAATGCAAGTTATCAAGAAGAATTTAAAGAAAACACAAGATAGGCTGAAAATATATGCATATCAACATAGGGTATTTAAGGAGTTTCAAGTTGGAGAATATGTGTACTTTTACATCAAGCCCAAGAAGAGCTCCTTGAGGATTGGATCATGCTCCAAGCTAACACCTCGGTATTGCAGGCCTTTCAATATTCTTGAAAGGATTGGACAAGTAGCCTATCGAATTGTTCTACCTCCTACAGTGAAATTCTATGATGTTTTCCATGTGTCATTACTTAAGAAGCATGTGAAAGATGTTGATCATGTGATTTATTGGTTTGTATTGTATGTGCAACCAAAAGGAGAATTGCAACTAGAGCCTCATTGTATTTTGCAACAAAAGATGCTCATGCTATGGAATTGAGCAATCAAGCAAGTTAAAGTGAAATGGAAACACTTTGGGCCCAAAGAAGCTACATGGGATATGGTTGATCAGATGCATGTTATGTATCCTTCTTTAATCGTTGGTTGAGAAGATGTCTTTTGGTCTATGTTTTGGTTATGTCTATGTGTATGTATATGTATATAAATACCTCATTGAGTCATGTTATAAAGCTCCAATAAGAGGTATGATGTTCATGCTATGTTGGGTTTGTTTTTAGCAGTAAGATATGATGTAAATGTTCCATTGAGCTATGTTATAAATCTCCATGGGAAGCATGTATTTTTTTGGTTTTTAAGTGTCATTGAATACCAAGGATGTTGTTCCCTTAAAGGGGAGGGTTCTGTAATAGCCTTGGTTAAAATCCATGTAATAAAGCTAATAGAGGAAAAATAAGACCAAGGTCATGGGACACATATTCTAACTTGAATGTTGGGAAATAAACATAGTAATGGGGATCACTGGTGATTAATTAATGGCTATGGAAATTTTGAAAGTCAACGGAAAATGAAAAGTGTAATTAATTGGCATTTTAATCATGAAATAATGGAATAGAGGAGAAATGGAAGGTGAAAGGACATATAATTTCATGTGAGGAAAATTTAAGGAAAAATGAAGGGAAATGAACAAATTAGAGGCCTCAATGATAAAAAGGCTTATGTGGATCAGTTCACAGACTTTTGTCAATTTTATTTTGGATCTCTCTTCTATTTTCTCTCTCTCACACTCTTGCACACTTAGAGACATCTTGGAGCATTTTTGGAGCACATTGGATTTGGAGAAAGAAGGCACAAGGAAAGTGTAAGAGGACAATGGGATTAACAACTATAACTGTCTTACTTTACATTACAAAGTTGCATGTATGGTTTAATTTCATTTTTTGGCATGCATGTGCTTATTTGGTTATGATATGTCATTGATATGGATGATTTCCTAGATTGACAATGGTTTTGCCTAGCCTTGCCATTCATAGATAGCCATGGTGTTGTTGGTTTTCCCTTTTGTTTTCTGATTGGTTCTCATGTTCCTTATGGTTGTGGGTTGAGTTATTAGTTCCTAGAACCTTGGTTGGGAAAATGCTCTGGAAGCCCTGAAACATATTATGTTGAGTTACTAGTCCTGAATCCTTGGTTGGACAAACGCTTTAGATCCCTTGTTGGGTTGAGTTAGTATTCTTGGAAGCCTTTGTTGGACAAAAAATCTTAGCCCTATTTCAAGCTTTGGGGTGAGTTACTCGTCCTAAATCTAGGTTGGAACATACATTCTCAAGCCTTGGACAACTTTGGTAGAGATCGATCTATTGATGGTTACTTACGTCCAACTATGAGGTCGAATCACTAGTTGAGGGTTGAGGTAGTTTGGCCTCTGAAAGCCCTGGTTTTGTTATGTTTGGTTTATTCCATGAGATCCCACATTCATTCTTAGAATAAGGTATGGGGGTGATTAGCTCAAAGAGATATTTTTTTCAGCCTAATCTATCGTCACGTGGTACATTGAAGTCCTTGACTTGGTTGGATTTTTCATATGTTAATAAGAGATCTTTTCCTGTTGTATTTTTATGAGTAATTTTACTTGCTATTATGTGGCTTTAATGGATATTATATCAATTTTATTGTTCTAGTTATATGTTGGTTATAATCATGGCTTTATGATAGATTCTAGTTATGACTCTTATTGTGTTTTGATTGGTAAATGAATGGTTATTGGATGCATGACCTAATAGATGATATTGAAACTATTATTTATGTCCACATAAAAATCTTGTGTCTCTTTTTGAAGTGATGGATTCTTGATATGTTATTTATATGATGATCCATTGTTATAGTTAATGATATAATGCTTATGGTTCATTTTTCTATGGTTTTATGGTTACGAAAAAGTTGTAAATTGGTAAAATTTATCTCACACTAGTTCACCCACCCATATCATTATGGCCTTTGGGCCAACAAGTTGTATAAGAGTAGGTTACCTTCAGAACAACTAACTATTGGAATGTTGAAGATAAAAGGAAAATGGGAATAGCCAAAGAAGTGAGGAAGGCCATTTTGTTTTATGGAACTGATTATGAATTTTGAAAGATAAGGATGGAGACATATCTCATCTCTTTCTAAGTAGAAGTTTGGGAAATTGTAAACATCAAATATAAATTTGCTAATTCTATTCCAATAGATGTAGTAGAGATGGAAAATTCCATATATAATGCACAAGATAAGCATCCTCTATTAAGTGGCTTGTTAGAGTCAAAATTCATTAAATTAATATAGTGAAAATTAGCTTATGAGGTATGGAATAAAGTCCAAACTTATTATGATGATGATGACGATGATGATGATGATGATAGTGGTTAACTTCCACTGAGACCAAATTGGTCTATCAGACCTATAATTTTCTTAGTTTTTATTTGTATGGCTCCTTATCTTTCTTGGCAAGATTGATGTTGTAGCTTTCTATTTTTCTCTACGGTCTTCCAACTTCCTTTATCTTGCATCTCCTTCATCTCTTTTGGTTCTTGGGACATTGGTGTCTTAGCTCCATGATCTATTGTGTTTGTCCTTTTGAAGATAGTCGGAGAAGAAGTTTGGTGTACGAGATCTAATTTGCTGTTAAATGGAGATTTATTTTGTGTGTTATTCGAATCCTCATAACTATTGATGCTTGAGGGGTCGTCAAGTTCACCTTTTTGTTGTTGGGAGGGGCTTTCTTCCTGCTTGCCTTGAGAGTTTTTTCTTTCTTGCCTGCTTTCTTTTGATTCAGAGTTTTCTCTAGAGTATTCTTGTTTGACGATAGTGTAGTGTTCTTTTTGTGCTCCTTCCCACCATGTAGATCTGTGGTGGTTTTTTCTAGCCGAATTTTTCTGGGAGGCTTTTGGTCAATTTTTGGCTAGATGGCCTATCTCAAAGCAGGATTGAAATTTGAAGAGGACACTTTCATAATCAAGTTTCTGGTTCCACACATAGTCTTTACTTGTTAGGTTTATTTCATCTAGGAATCTGGCGCTGAAGTCCATTTCCACACAGATGCGTGCATAGGTGGTTTTGGCACATTCCTCTGTTTATGGCCACCTGCAATAAAATTTCCCAATTGCATTTCCAACGGCTTTTAGTGAGGAGAGATTCCAAAGATGCAAGGGTAGGCTTGGCAATATCACCCAGACTGGTGTTGAGGTTATGACTACTATTGAGGGATCGAATGATGGGTTCCATGGCTTGATGAATATGCTTGAGATTTTCCAAATCCAAGGGCCAGAATCTAGAATACATTGTCTACTTTCAGGATTTTCAAAATCTACTATAAAGAAACCCCTAGCACAGGGGTAGATATTAATTTCATCAGAAATGACAAGGTTCCATACCTCTAAGATCCAATTCTGGAGAGCTGTTAGCCGTGGCCAAAAATCATTGAATCGGCAGATTAGGGACCTTTCCAAAAACTTTAAAGCCTCATCAAGTGAGGCTTGGACCACCTGGACAGTGGGAGATGGGGCTTCACTGACGATATGGGTAGGAGCTTTCCCTCCAGAAGCAGATGGAACTAAGCTAGTAGCTATTTTCGCGAAGCTGGGAGCCATATTTTACTTGCCCGTAGAACCCAGCCGCAGAGAAATAAGGCAGAAGATTAGATCTAGATCGAGTTGGACATTAAACAGGTGGTTAGTCTATGAAACAAAAGATTATATCTAGAACCCAGCCATAGAGAAACAAGGTAGAAGATTAGATCTAGATCTAGATCTAATCGCAAAAGATTAGATCTAGAACCCAGCCACAGAGTCTCAATAAGCCTTTTAATCCTAGATTTGATAAGAGAGGAAAAAGCATTCTACCGGGCACATTGCATTCATTCCAAATAGCACACATTTGATCCAAATCAGTGCTACCGGTTTTGTTAAAAATTGTTGCAAAGGGAAAACATAACATATGCCACAGTAAAAAAAAAAAAAAAAAAAAAAAAACTGGTGAGAACCAAATTTTGATCGCAGTATTAGAAAGGAGATAACATGCTTCAATCCAACCACTGTAAGATTAGCCAGACCTCCCCTACAATCCCATTGTCATAATCCTTAGATTTGAGCCAGAGCTCGACTGCATACTGCCTAGATCCAGAAAATCACGAAATGCTATGTATTCTTTAACTACTATGAAAGGGATAAGAAAGATAAAGAAGTTAGATTCAAAACTCTTAGGGGTTAATTTGAAAGACTAAAGATGGAAGAAGATGAGGAAATTTATTCTATATTTCCTTCATGTAGACAATATATTCAACTCCATTGCATGTCTCAGTGAACAATTCTCAAATAGCTATGTTGCTCAAAAAGTAGTAATATCACTCACTTCAAGATCAAATCCAAAAGTATAATCCCTTAGGGAACTATCAGAACCAGAAAAGATGAACCAGACAAGATGTTTGTGGATCAACTTCATGAAATTCTCTGCACATATGAGTTAAGAATCAATGAATATAAATCAAGAGTCAGGGAAGAAACTTTCAAGGAAACAAAAGAAGAGAAGAAGGAAAAGGAATCAGGATCAATAATATTCCAACTCTGATGAATAAGAAACAATGTTTATATGAAAATTGAGGAGAGGAACTGATAAGTGCAAAGGTAAGCTTCCTTTAAAATGTTTTGAATGTGGAGGAATTGTCCATTTTCATCTAAATTCCCCTATGAAAAGATGAATGATAGTTACGATGAATCAAGACTCAAACCCAACTATCAAAAGAAGAAGCAAGAATGTAAGAAAAAAAATTTACTCAAAGGAACAAAGTGACAATGAAAGTAATGCAAGTGTAACAAATGAAGAAAGGAGTGAAATATTATTCATTGCTAAGGTTGAAGAACATGAAACAAAAGTTGATCCAAAAGTTTGGTTTATTTCTGCCACAATGTTAATGAATTAGTATAACCAAATTCCTACACATTTTGTAGTATCAATATTTTGGGATTCATTCACCGCAAGATTTATTAGCTAGGAGTAAAAATCATGTCAAAGTAAAAGAAAAAAAAATTGGTGGTCCCAAAATTCCACTTGCAAGAGACCTAGCCCATAGGATTAGGATCACGAGCTAATTGCAATGGTTCCATCTACCCGTAAACATCCATTTTCCTATAGTCCCAATTTTTTCTAAGGTGATTTCAAGGGACCTGCATCAATAGACTCATTTTCTTTCACCCATAATAATTTTAAGTAAACCAAATATTTTGAATCAAACCATTGTATGGTAACTATGAGGGCTCAATAAATGGATAGCCTCCAAAACAAAGTGGGTGAATTTGAAGCAAGACTCACCAACAAAATCAAAGAAACAATTAAAATGATCCTAGAACAATTAATACCACACATGAAGGAGAAAGGCCCCACAGGGGAGGCGAAGCATGTCGATGAAAATCTAGAAGGGGAATCTAGCCACAATCGATATGAAGGGTATCATTATTTCCATGGTGGTCACCAATATTCTTACAATAAAACACCCAATATGGGCATGCACAAATTTGATGGTTCTAACTCGACAATGTGGGCGACACAATGGAACAATATATTCAAATCACAAATATATAGGATGATGAAACCAAACTACATGCGAGAACTCTTTATTTATACCAAGAATACTGGAAGTGGTGTAAATGGCATCATAAATTCTACATAGGAAATCCAACATGGAGTATGTTCCCTAATTCCATTTGTTCCCATTTTGAAAGGGACTCTCACTTTTTGGGTTGCCTTGCAAAGCTCAAACAAATGGGTATAACTATAGACTATATCATGATATTTGAACAACTAGCTATCCAGAATGAGGGCCTAGGGGATCCCTTCTATATGGAATGTTTCATCATTTACCTTAGAGAATCCATCTAAGCACATTTTCAAATGCATCAACCAACTACTTGGTTGGAAGCTTTCTATAAAGATTTAGATGCAGAAACTACTATTAATGCCTAATCTAGTCATCCTTCATTTATATCAGAGGCACATCCCACCCATGGTACTAGCCCCATCCAAACCCTTAAGGTGAAAAATGGCTCGCCACTAGAAATGGTAGAAAGAAGATATAAGGACTTTGTTACTATTGTGATGACAAATATTCCCCTAGCCACAAATGCAAGGAACCAAAGTTCTTTCAGATTGATGCCAATGAAAGTAGGTCAAAAGATGAGACCCAACAGACTAAAGTCTCTGGAGAGGATGCAGTAGAACCATGTGATACTATAATAGATACTAGAAAAACACCTAATGAATCGATTATATCACTATATGCATTAACAAGTATTTCTTCTCCACAAATTCTTAAAATCATAGGCTTTATTCAGCATGGACCGGGGTGGTATTGATTGATAGTGGAAACACACATAATTTTATCCATAAATGGGTTGTTGATGCCATGCATTTTTTTGTGAGGGAAACATCTAATTTACATGTCCTTATAGCCAATGGAGGGACTGTGAAATGTAAGGATGTTGTGAGAACATAAAGCTACAGATGGGGGACTATCACTTTAAAACACACATATTATCCATTGAAAATGGAGGCTGTGATATTGTCCTTGGACCTGAATTGATTCCAACACTAGGCCCCATTACCATGGACTTCCAAGAGCTCTATATGAACTTTAAACAAAACAAACAAACGCATATCCTCTATTGGTTGCAGGTCAATACTCCTACTATCATCAACTTGGTTAAAATGAAGAATCTTTTAAAAAAGGGACACCATGGGGTAGTTTCTCAATTCAATGCAATTCAAGCCATTGAGTCAAGCCCTACCATCATTCATCCAGACTTGCAAAAGGTGTTGATTCACCATCAATATGTGTTTGGAAAACTCAAGGAACTACCCCTCTCTCAAGGTGAGCATGATCATAGCATCCCTTTCATTCTAAATAGCAAGTTGCCTAATGTCCACCCCTATAAGTATACATTCACCAAAAAGAATGAGATTTAAAATATTATTAAGGAGCTATTAGAAGCATGAGTGATTCATTCATGCACAAACCCTTATTCATTCCCAATGGTCATGGCCTCCAAAAAATGTGGGGAGTAGCACATGTGTCCTGACTTTAGGGCCCTCAAGAAGCTCATCATCAATGATAAGTTCCCTGTTGCAGTAGTAGATTATCTCCTTCATGAACTCCATGGCACCCAATTATTTACCAAGTTGGATCTTTTCTTATGCTAGTATCACCAAATTAGAATGAAAGTACCAGACATCCCCAAAACAACTTTCTAAACCCATGAAGTTCACTATGATTTTTTTGTTATTCTCTTTGGTATTTGTAATGCCTTCTCCACCTTTCAATGTCTCATGAATCACCTTCTCAAGCCATATCTCAAAACGTTTGTCCTCGTCTTTTTTATTATTATATACTCATCTACAGAAAAACAAAGAAAGCACATCTTCAACATGTTGACCAGGTATTGTAACTTTTGAAGGATAAAAAATTATTTGTCAAATTGTCTAAGTTTTCTTTTGGAATGGAAGAGGTGGAATACTTGGGCCAAATTGTGGCCCGTAAAGGAGTACAGGTGGATCCAAAAAAGATTCAGGAAATGCAATATTGTCCAGAACCTCAGACCTTGAAAATTACACAGAGATTTTTGGGTATCATTAGATACTATGGAAAATTTGTTAGAAATTATGGATTCATTGCCTGACTCCTCACAAATATTCTCAAGAAAAATGCATTCCTCTGGAAAAAAGCAACTCAACAGACTTTATTGGCTTCCAAACAGGTCATGTGTTCCACCCTGATTTTGGCCATCCCATATTTTTCAAAAGCTTGTGAAATTGAATGTGATACTTCCCAAACCACCATTGGAATAGTCATAATCCAAGAGGGTTGACCAATAACCTTCATAAGGCAACAATTAAGTGGAAATAATTCTGGAAAATCTAGTTATGAGAAAGAAATCATGCCCATATTACATGCAGTAGACACTTGGTGACCATACTTGCTTGGATGATGTTTCCAGATCCAAAATGACCATCATAATTTAAAGTAGTTTCTAGAGTAGTGCTTATCCTCTCTGCAACAAAATAAATGTCTTATCGAAATGTTGGGCTATAACTATGAGAGAATCTATAAGAGGGGTCAAGACAATGTTGTAGTTTATTCCCTTTCATGACAATTTGAGGAGGATGGAACCCTATTATCCTTATCCTTGCCCATAACATCATGGACTAAGGAGGCACACAAAGAATGGTTTTCCAATCCATCTCTTTCCCTACTAATCCAAACATTACAAGTGGATCCTAACCCTGAAGTGGGTTACACTTGGTAGGAAAATATTCTTCAATATAAGGAACATGTGGTTCTCTCCCCTACTTACACTCTCAAACCACGCATCCTAGCAAAAATACACTCATAACCCATCGCAGGGTATTCAAGTTTTCATAAGACTTATGCTCAGGCATACCGCTCCTTTTTTTGGGAATGGATGAAATATGAAATTCTTACATTTCTAGTTAAAAGTGGTGTATTCTAGTGAAACAAAAGGGAAACAATGAAGACACTATGATCCCTACAAGCCTTGCGACTACCTACTTCTATATGGATAAATGCGTCCATGGATTTCATTACAAGTCTCCCTAGATCAAGAAACAAGTCAATCATCATGGTGACAGTGGATAAACTCTCCAAATATGCCCAATTGTGTTCCTTACTGCACCTATGCACTCCATGATTGGTGGCTCAAGTCTTCATGGATCAAATTTTCAAATTGCATGGCATGCCTACTTCGATTGTGTCATGATCCCACATTGACTAGCAAATTTTGGCAAGAGTTGTTCAAGATACATAGAACACAACTACAAATGAGTAGAACATATCACCCCAGATGAATGGTCAAACCAAAGCAGTAAATAAATGTTTGGATACCTACTTGTGATGCTTTGTGTTAGACACAAAGCAATATAGGTGAAACTTGGTTCCCTTTAAAGAAATGGTGGTATAATTAATATTAAAATGATACAACCAATATGACATCGTATGAGGTGGTGTATGGCTAAATTCCACCTTTTCCAACTTCCTATCATCTAGGATCTTCCAAAGCATAGCCAGTTGATAAGCTACTTTATAGCCAACCTACCACTTTCTCTCTTCTCCTTGATAATCTCAATCAAGAAAAAACAAGATTAAGCATCAAGCTTACCAACACCACTCATAAATATATTTTCAAGTGGGTGACAAAGTGTTTCCTTGACTCCATCCTTATAAGTAGATGTCTCTCTAAGAAAATGGCTTCCAAGAACTAGCTCCAAAATTTTATGGGCCTTATGAGGTGATTCAATGTACTGGCTTAGTTGCCTACAAACTGGCCCTATTGACCACTTCAAAAATCCACCTTGTATTTCGTATGTCTTTCGTCAAGAATGTCATGGGGAACAATTTCAAGGTACAAACCATTATGCCTAAATTGGATGAGGGAGTTTCTATTTGGATACAACTAGAACATGTCCTAGGTTCATGGAAGTAGTACCTTCGTGGCCTCACAATCAAGGAAATACTCATCTAGTGGAGATACACCTTACGAAAACATGTGATATGGGAACCAACAACTGTTCTCCAAAAATTTTCGGAGCTCCAACCTTGAGGATAAGGTTACTTCTTAAAAGGAAGGGCATGTTAGGGTTCGACACTAACCCTGTTATTAATGTAATAAGCCCAAAAGGCTCCATAAGAGTCATGATTAGTTAGCTTAATAATAAATGTCATAACTGTTGTAAGTGGTTGGCCTGCATTATAAAAAGGGGCCACATTTAGTTATAACATGCCATAACTAATAAATAAAGTGGTTAACCCACATTATGCAAGGGGGCACGAGTAGTTAGGATTTTGGGTCTCAAGAAACTATTTATTGTCGAAGATATAAAGAGAAGTCTTGTATTTCTTTATGTAATTGAGCTCTTCTCTACTATAGGTTGTCCCCTTGAAGAGGCAAGTGAACAATATTTTTGTATATCTTAATAAAATATTTGTGTTCTTGTCATCTCATTGTGTTATTTTTTATGGTATATTTGGCATATTTCTCACTTCTGATATTTTTTATAGGTCAAGCATGATAGATACAAATAATAAAGTGGGGTACTTCTATTCATGAACATTCGATTTTATTAAATCATATATTGCCACTACCCACTCCTACATAAGTACTCCTGTAATGCCCTCCTTACTTGTATTCATACACACCAATATGTCCTTTTTAAAACTAGGGAGTAGCAACATGATTGGATACATTACGAGCCCTTTAACTTCACTCTTTTCATGACGTGTTGTCACCAAGAACTTAACTTCCTTACCTTGCAACATTGACAAATAGCCCACAATCCTTGAAAATCTTCGATAGTGGGTAGCTAATCCCATGAAAATTCTCATATTGGTTGCATTCTTTAGGAACATCCAAGCATATATGGTTTAAATATTGTTGGGGTCCACATTTAGTCCTTATTAAAATATTATCCCCTAAAATACTAAATCCTTATATAAGAATTCACACTTCTTTTAGCATCCAACTATTAGTCCCATAAATTTTGCAACACTAGATTAAAATGTCCTTGATGTCCATCCTCATTTTTAGAATACAGTAATATTTCATTAGTGAATACCAATGCAAATTTGACAAGTTTCTTTTGAACGACATCATTCATCGACCACATCAACACAATAGGAACATTTGTCAATTGAAATTACAGGGTCAAGAAATCATAAATCCCATATCAAAGTAATCATTGATATGTCAACTTCCTTTTTATCAAAATCAAATCTTAAGTCAAAGGTAGAGACCACCTTTTCTCCCTTGAGCTAATCAAATAGATCAATGATTATAGGAAAAGGTACTCATTATTGATGATTAACTTCTTCAACACTTTCTAATCAATTCATATTTTTAATGTTACACCTTTCTTCTACTCTTTTTATTGATCCTATCCCTATCGAAGACCTCACCATTTGTAATGGGTCATTTTGTGCTCCCAAGACTCTCAATTTGAGGAAAGAACCATTAGTGTCCAAGTTATTGCTAATTTTCCAAACCATTGAGCATAAAGAATTTGAGTAGAGCTAGAAGAGAATCTACCCAATGAACTCAACTCAAACCAAATTTCTTGTAAATTTTAATATTTATTCTATTATTACAATATGCATGCCTTGGTATTTACTCGAGGGACTTTTTCTAAAAATTTTCTATGATTTTTTATTCAATTTCTAAAATTGTTGCAATATTTTAAATGATCTAAATTTTATTTATATAAGTAGTTTTGAAGTTTCCATTGATATGTTCCTCTAATAAAATTGGATAGTGAATTCATCGATAGAAATGTATATGATTTGAAATCTACGTCTAGTAGAAGTAATGTTATGTCTATTGTTTTCATCTAGAATATAGCTTTATTAACCAAGTCCAAAATATGTTGCTTTTGAATGCATTATTGGATTTATTTATCCATGTTTGACGGAGAAAAAATTGTTCTACATTAGAAATCATTGGAGTAGATCGAGATCTTTTAAAATACAAAAGGAAAAAAACCACTTGAGTTGTTGTGAGTGTCTATTATTTGTTCATGAAACATTTGAACATATTATATTGAAAATAATATTAATTGGATACTCCAATATTTTTAGTAAATTAAATTGATAACATGCTTTTTGTATGTCCATTAATGAACTTATTACAAGTTTCACAAAGTGAAAAGTTATGTTAATATAGGCAAGAAATTGAATTTGTTATTTCCCAGTAAAATATTGAATGGCATTATGCAATTAGTATAAATTATGGTTACAATAATATATTCAATTTAAGGTGAATTATAATATATTCAATTTAAGGTGAATTTTTCATATAATGAAAATTAAGAAAATTTCATTTCAACAACAAAATTTCATTTCCTTTCAAAACAATTATTAAAAATTGTATGCCAAATTAATTTTTTACTATCTAGGTATTTAATATATTAAATATTGTCATGTAATTAGTATGGAGTGTTGTCAGACGAATACATTGCAATTGTATCAAATTCCTAGCAAAGGGAAAGTTATCAAAGAATTTGGTTTCAATAAAACATTGAATTAATTTGGTTCTCAGATAAATACAATTTTTTATTAAAAATAGTATGACAAACTAAAGAAACCAAAATATATATTTTATACTAAATAATTTAAACTCCTGAAAATATAATATGAATATAAAGAGGGAATTGTGTTATTAGTCCCTGCCATTTGTAAAACTATAGTAATCTGTTTTGGTTGATTTAGCATTAATTCCAAGTGCTATTTCGGAGAATGCGTTGGTTAGAGCAAGGTTTTAAAATGCTCTGTGCCAGGATGACCAAAGTGTTGGATTTAGAGACGTCTAATTAAAATAATTAGGTTGGACATGCGTGCATTATGATTATGATATCAAATACTGTCAGCAAGATTACGTTTATGTAATGATTAAATATGCCAAATAATGTGATTAATTAAGTTATGGCATTAAACGTATTTAAATAAGGATTTGGATACAAATACATATAGAATAATGTTAATCAATTATAATTGTTAATGGACCGATTATAATTGATTGAAATAATAGCAGTAATAAATATGGACAGCCAAATTTCGGTTGCCCTAGGATTGGGGCTGAAATTTAGCTGTCAATTGACAGCCAAATTTCGGCTGCCCTAGGATTGGGGCTGAAATTTAGCTGTCAATTGACAGCCAAATTTCGGCTGCCATAGGATTGGGACTGCTATAAAAGGGCTGAGTCTCCAAGGCTTGCAATCACTCAGAAAACAGTCTGCTCCATTGAAGACTTGATACTCTATCAAGGATAGCCAGAGAAAATGATTGCAAGCTCTTGGAAGGATTCAAGAGCCAATAACTCAAGTCAAGACCAGGAGCTTTAGAAGATGGAAAGTAAGTTCCAATTTGTTTTATTTTCAATTTCTTACAAAGGAGTAGATCTTGGTTAGGGTTTAAAGTAATTAGGAAAACCATTAATTAAATCTAACAATTGGTATCGGAGCCAGGTTATGTAAGAATTGCAGTTTTATTTTGGTTTTAATGATCTCTGGCGTCTGTCTCATTTTTTTTAAGTTTGCGTCTGTCTCATTTGAAGCTGTGGTAATGGTGCCCGGCCTTTTCTGGATCGGAGCTTCATCGATGCTTCATATTGGCTTCGGCCTTATACTGCTGTATATATACAGTCGATATCGCTCTCTCATGCAATGCCTTAGCGTTAATTTGCAGACACTCATTATCGTGTTGTTCTCGAATTTGACCGCTGACCCCTGAGTGTATAGATACTGTTGACCGCTGACCCCTGAGTGAATAGATACTGTTATGTTTTTGGCTTTTGGTTTTTTTTTATGTACATTTCAGATTGAGTGCTGTGTAATATATGCATATTTGGAAAATATGTCTGAACCATAGATCCTTAGAGTTATTGGATATTCATAGATGTATATTTGTATTGGCATATTTAATACAAACCAGCATTTTTTTTTTTCCTTCCGGATAAAAGAGATAATGTTTTCGTAGAATTCTTATTACTGTATTTTAGATTATATTTTGTTTAAATCCCATTGTACATTAAATATCAAGTATCTTTCTGTACATTAAATATCAAGGGATTCTTTTGCTATCTATTCTTCCCAGTGGAGATCTTTTCAAAATATTTTTTTAATGGAATCAAAGGCATATGCATAGTCCTGAGGTTAGAGCATCATGAGTAGGATGATTTCAGAATTTTAAAACCGAAAATACCATGTGCATACAAGGACCCACCTGCTTCTTTACCTTCCTGTTTCCTCTGCCGCCCCAATCTCCTTGTACATTGCATCGCTTTCTGCAATCTCCAATAACGAGTGATCTGTCCACGGATCCATCCCATTGAGGAAGGGCGTTTTATGAATCACATTCGGTCTCCCAGGGATCGATTCTCATTGAGGGAGGACAAGGTATTAATCTCATTCATTACCCATTTTGAATTTTAAATTTCATGTTTTCCTCCCTGTGGAACTTTTGTGAAGACTAAACCTTCTTGTATTGACCAAACTTAGATTATTTGTTTGCTCTGCAAGCTTTGCTCTCTGTCTCTGAGTATATTTTTAAGAGGCTTGACGTGTTTTTAACAAGAGTTTAACAGTAATTGTATATTATGTATAGTATTACGATTACATTTGGTTCCCATTCTGTTGAGGACATTGACAGCTTTGATATCTTCTTTGGAAATCAAAATAATTGTAGGCAGCCATATTTGTTGTATATGATTCATAAGATATACACTTCCTAATTATCGTTAAATTTGAAAAACGTTGATTGTCTCTGTAATGGAGTAATTGAATTACAGACAGATCGTGTGTATGCCTGGAATTATTGATTGATTTGATGAATCTGCAATATGAGGAAGGTTTAAGACAATTCGAAACAATTATGAAATTGGTTGAAAAAAGATTATTTTACCATCTTACCAGACCTTAGAAGTAATTGTGAGTAATTATAGTAATTATAATTTAGGTTATAATAACTATAATTACTATAATTACTATATATATTATGCTATATTTATGGCATAAAAATTTGTATTAACATTAATTACTGATATAATACCAAATTCGGATTTTATCACAATGATGCTAATTATGGCAACCATAAAATTATTTAGTATTCTCTAAATAAATTATTTTGTATTCTCTAAATAAATTATTGAAGCATTTCTAAAAGGTAAATGATTGTAGAAATTGCTAAAGTTTTACTAATTTTGGAATCTAACTAAAGGCGTTTTTTTAAGTATACATGTGTTGTTTTCGCATGAGTCAAGCATTGATGTTCGCAAACGAACCGCTCTCTGTAAGACGATTGCAAGGATGACTCATGAAAAGTTGAAATGACGTGCTGGCAATGGACGTGGGTGTTAGCTTTCCCAAAGGAGGGTTGGCTCCTGCTAAGTTGTTTGGTGCATAAGGGTAGTGTATAAAAATAATTTGCAACACACATGGACTGGCCTGGTCGTTAGTTCATGGATATGTTGGTCTGACCCAAAGGTAGATTGACAAAAAGGTTGCATGTTTGTACTTTAATCACTACACCAAAGTGCCTGAAGGTAATGATTGCACCCAAAGGTGTTTCATTATTGAATGGTGTTTTGGCTAAAATTTTAATGGAGCAAATAGTTTTACACATGCCTTTAGATAGATTTTAGAATTATGATTAAGAATCAAATCGTGACGCATCGTATCTAAATTATTTCCTTGTTTTTTGAATTTTTTTTCCAGATCTAAACATAATGTCAAGTCTAAGTCAGATTAAGCCCCTCATGGGGAACAATTTCAAACAGTGGGAGGACAAGCTGAAATTAGTCTTAGGGATCATGCAATTGGACACAGCACTGAGATTTGATCGCCCCAAGCCTAATAAAGAGAGTGAGGTAACTCCTCAAGAGAAGGCTGACATTGCTAGATGGGAGCATTCAGATCGCATGT
>APFE031120233.1:26588-49298 GCA_000404065.3 Pinus taeda | reverse complement strand
GTGTCATGGAAGAGCGCTAAACAGTCATGGGTAGCCTCCTCCACTATGGCAACTGAATTTGTTGCATGCTTTGAAGCATCTAATCATGGCGTATGGCTGAAGAACTTCGTCACAAGTCTGAAAATTATGGATTCTATTCAGAAACCACTCAAATTATTATGTGACAACAATTCAGCAGTGTTATACGCAACCAACAACCGAAGTTCATCAAAGTCGAAGTACATTGACATTAAGTTTTTGGTTGTAAAAGAGAAAGTGCAGAATAATGAATTATGTATAAAACAAATAGGTACAGACTCCATGATTGCGGATCCTCTTACTAAAGGATTACCACCCAAGAAGTTTCACCAACATGTTGCTTGTATGGGTGTAATATCTGTTTAGGATGATTAGAAAATGTGGGAGTCTGAATATGTTTTAAGTTTTGTTTTTAATGTTCTATGTAATGCAATTGTAAACATTTTTGATGATATATACAAGTTGCATTCAGTTTCAGTTTCATTATTTCTTTCTTTAAAGTTTAAATTTTTGGCCTCATACAGTAAAGTAAAGGTGACTCAATTAGAAATAGGCACGTCTAATCACACTTGCATGTAATTTCTAAACTATATGTCCAAATCAGATTCATGTCATTCAGTTATGTTGGCAACGTGATTTATGTCAGTTTAGTTGGAAATAAATGTGACAAATGCCGCTTAAGTCCTTTGTTAGCATAATTGATGGACGAAATTGTTTAAGAAATACGATAAGTAAAGACAGAAAAGTTGCATGCAATAAAGTTAAGGATATATAATCAAAAGGTTGCACTTGTCCATGTGGGAGATTGTTGGATTTAGAGACATCTAATTACAATAATTAGGTTGGACATGCGTGCATTATGATTATGATATCAAATACTGTCAGCAAGATTACGTTTATGTAATGATTAAATATGCCAAATAATGTGATTAATTAAGTTATGGCATTAAACGTATTTAAATAAGGATTTGGATACAAATACATATAGAATAATGTTAATCAATTATAATTGTTAATGGACCGATTATAATTGATTGAAATAATAGCAGTAAGAAATATGGACAGCCAAATTTCGGCTGTCCTAGGATTGGGGCTGAAATTTAGCTGTCAATTGACAGCCAAATTTCGGCTGCCCTAGGATTGGGGCTGAAATTTAGCTGTTAATTGACAGCCAAATTTCGGCTGCCCTAGGATTGGGACTGCTATAAAAGGGCTGAGTCTCCAAGGCTTGCAATCACTCAGAAAACAGTCTGCTCCATTGAAGACTTGATAGTCTATCAAGGATAGCCAGAGAAAAGGATTGCAAGCTCTTGGAAGGATTCAAGAGCCAATAACTCAAGTCAAGAACAGGAGCTTTAGAAGATGGAAAGTAAGTTCCGCTGTGCTTTATTTTAAATTTCTTACAAAGGAATAGATCTTGGTTAGGGTTTAAAGAAATTAGGAAAACCATAAATTAAATTCTAACACAAAGTGCTCAGCTTTGCCATCTTATTTGGCCTCTTCCCGAGGTGGGAGAGGCCGAAGCTTAGGTTATTTTCCTTAGGCTTGTTTATTTTTGCTGACCGTCAAAGGATTTCGTGTTTTAATGTTAGCGTTTCTTAGCATTAGTTTGGATTGTTTGCAGTTTGTATTGTTTGAAATTTTGGTTTGGGCATATTGGCAGGCAGGTGTTCTGCATGCAAGGGCTGCAGCTGTCCGTGCATGGCGCAGCCGAATCAACTGTTGCTCGACCAGGCAACTGTTAGAATATTGCCTTATTTCAGCCTAATAGAATATTGTCTTTCAGGTATGTTGGGAGGCTTTTTGTCTCATTTTTCTTCCTATGCGGCGTTTGCGTGCATCCATCGGATGCCCACTATTTTCTGCAATGATCCCGGGTACTTGTTCTTAATTCAGCGTCACACCCATTTTTTTTTCTTTCTGAAATTGTTGTGTTAAGAAGCTCTGTTTTTCTCTTATTTCGATGAGCAATCAATGAAGAATTTAGTCCAAGTCTGTGTCTGTTGACGTTTACATCAATTGACTTTTCAACTCTGTATTTACAGCAATTTATTTCCTCGGCGTTCTATCAGAAACAATCAGTAATAACTCTGAGATGCCCTGAATAACTAGGATTGTAATAATAGTAATAATAATAATTCGATGGCAAATTGAATTGAATTGAATTCTAAGATTTGTTTGTGTTTTAATTTTTTCATTTGGCTTGCTTGGGAGTCATAAACCCTTATGCCTGTATTGATTCGGAATTATTTTTGATGTTTTATTAAGTCTTGCAGGCTCTTCAAACTGACAAGCTATCCAATCATTCCTAGAAAAGTTTGTTTGAAGTTCTGGTAAAACAAACAGGGTTCGCAGTGTATATTACCTATTTATTAAGGTTCTTGTATTTATATGTAATACGGGGGTTGATATTTTACCCCAAAAATGGTTCAATTATAGGTTTGGCCTATAAACTGTGAATACACAATCACAAAACTTAGAAATTCCATGGTTAGACAACATGTATGTTGTTGGTAAGATCAAAGATTACATTTCTTCTGTAGCTAGTCCATTCTAGCCTTTCAGCGGTGCTGTAGACATAATTGTAGTGCAACAGCAGGATGGGACTTTTAAGAGCACACCTTGGTATGTGAGATTCGGCAAGTTCCAAGGTATTCTCAAATTCAGAGTACTTTTATACAAATCCATACATGCATCGGATTCAGTTTTCATGAAGAAATATTTGATTTATGCATCTTATTAATTTACAGAGCCGGAGACCTTATATTTAGACTTGTATCTTTTCTAGTTTCAATATTACTTGTTTTACAATTAATTCCTGTTTTCTGTCGTAAAATGAGGGATGGAAATCAAAATGGTAGTTGCTTCATTTTCCCCTAATAAAATGAAGGATATACATGAAAGAATCTTAAACATAATTTTAGTTTTTTACAGGTAATTACCTAATTACCCTTAGATTTCAGCTAATTGAAACATAATTTAAGTTTTTTATAACAAGACAAACAATGTCATTTATCTGATATAATTGCAGGGGTGAGGTTGATGTTCTGAGAGAATCAATGAAGGGATTTCAGCTGAGCTTGCCTTTTTGAAGACGGAATGCGAACAACCAGTCGTTTGCAATAGCGAGAACTGAATGACCAGACACTTGACTAGGTAGGACCGACACTAACTGACTGGTTCGACTAATTCTCTTAAGCCACTGCCTGCTGGGAAGGCGAGTTTTGATTCCGGTGTTTGCATCACTCAACGGCAGCAGCAACGGTAGAACCTTCAGTTTCCCATGACAGGTCTCTCTGTACAAGTATCTTCCTGTTATGATCTAATTCCTGGGTTGTTCGATTATAGTGATGTCTCCTGTATTGACATATTAGCAGACATATTACCATGATACGATGTTAAGTGGCATGGTTTATGCCCTCCATGTTATGTTATGGAGGAGGTGAGGCATGTGGCACTCATGGGAGGGCCCACATGGTCAATGGACGTCTTTTTATCATAATATAATCTGAAGCCTGGTTTTTCCATAATTGAAAATTACCCCGGCTCAATCAAATAGAACGTGTTTTGTTGAATACTCGACAATCATTGTCACTTTGGCAGTGATAAGGAAAGCAATGAAATACTTTATAACGAGCCTCAAATGAATGAACAAAAAAAATGAATGTATTGAATTTATTCCACATAACATAGTGAATAATAAAAATGTCGAAGTCTAGCGAGGTTGGGTAGATATTTTTAACTAATAAGTTGGGTCAATACTTCTAATCAACCAGTATTGTTTATCCTAAAATACAAATTACAGCTAATAACATCATTCTAACCTCGCAGGGCAAACATGATAAGAAATTGCATGCATGAAACAAGATGCATTAAATTGCCAATTATTGTCAAAGCACAATGAGAATCCATGATTATTTTACGAATGTTTCGCCATTAAGACAAAATGTAGATTCATGTGTCTCTCGACTCATTTTATTATAATTTCTCTTGACTTCTTACCCACCACTAACAGTAGCAGTGCTTGATGTATATTTATAACAGGGCATCCAACTCTGTTAATGCCTAACAAAGGGGATGGTTTAATAACAGTGTTGTGCTACTGTCAGAGGACAACTCATGTTTCCCAATATATCCCGCATGTAATGCAAATGCGGACCCGCATTCATGATATATCCCACATGTAATGCAAATGCAGATGCTGGTTTTGTTACGTGGCTTTCATTATATGTTTTTAGGGTTACAAATTCATTGTTTTAGAGTTTTTATTTCATAAGTGAAACAAATTGAGCACCGCCAAATTCGGAATATTTGGATGGGTATGTTGTCTTCCTTCTGTGCCCATATCACACTCATTCGGATTCCAAAGAGATCTTTGCAGGTTCTTCCGCAGTCATAGAATATTTACTTTAATAACTAGGGCACTGAAATTTAGTGGAGAAATTGAAAACAGATATATCTTTATTTGTTTATTATGGAATTTATAGATGAGCGTTCGAACATCTTCAATTAACCAAACTTATTTGTCAATTAAGTATGATTTTATGGGCTGTGGTGGGGAGAATTACATGAGCGGTAAAAGTTTGCACACCAACTTGTTTTACTCGATTTTTATATTATAAGAGTTGGGTGAGCACCACATTTTCAAGCTTCAAACTTGCATCTCAGTATATCCACTGTCCACTAGAAGCTGTCTTAATGCATATGCGCGGATGTTATACCTAGGGCAGTGCCAGAAACTCATGGCACATTTAACCAAGAATATTCACTGCACAGGGTTCTATCCTTGATAGCTACAGGTCTTCATACTTTCAGGAAGAACATTCTTTTAGACTGCTCTGCTATTGAAGTTTCCTATGACTATATTAAAGCTCAAATGCTTTCGCTTATTGATGCCTGTAGCAAGTTGGCTCAACTTAGTCTCTTTTACGCACAACTCAGTTTTCAACAGATTCTCTGCTCTGCTACTGAACTTTCCTATGACTGTATTAAAGCCTATGACTGTATTAAAGCTCAGATGCTTTCGCTTATTGATGCCTGTAGCAAGTTGGCTCAACTTAGTCTCCTTTACGCACAACTTAGTTTTCAACAGATTCTCTGCTCTGCTACTGAAGTTTCCTATTAAAGCTTAGATGCTTTCGCTTCAGCACAAGTAACTAATTTTAACTTGATGCAGGGACTTGCTGCCTCGCAGTTTTTCTTGTTTTACTCAATTTCAAACCAATACATTGATATTTTTCAAACTCACCGAAGATTCAAAAATATTCATGCAACCTTGCAAATAGAGCTAGAATCCCAAGAAAATTGTACTCAATTTCGAGCCAATACATTGATATTTTTCAACTCACCGAAGATTCAAAAATATTCATCCAACCTTGCAAATAAAGCTAGAATCTCTTAAATATTTTCATTGTTTAGAAAATAAAATAAATACATAATTTTGAAAGAAAAATTGATGTACAAATTATTGTTGACTTTCCAAATCATTAAACATAAGGACACTAAATAGAGTTAGAGGAGAATCTACAAAATGGAACCCAACTTTTTAATAAATTTTAATATTTATTTCTATTATTACAATATGGATACCTGGATATCTACTCGAAGGACTTTCTCTCAACCTTTTATATAGATTCGATGTATTTTCTAACATGGTTATGATATTATAAATTATCTAAATCTTATTTATATAAATAGTAGTTACGAGATGTTCATTAATATTTTTTTCTACGAAATTTGGATAGTGATTTATCCATATCAATGTATATGAGTTAATCTATTTCCAATGTTATATTTATTTTGCTTATACTTATTTTTCCATGTTGCATGACATTTATTTTGGTTATACTTATTTTTCCATGTTGCATGAGTTTCCCCAATATAAAAATATTGGGAAGTTAGGTATGAGTGTTGGAAATCGCTGTAGGATTTTCCAAAATTTATATGAAATGGTTAATTGGGAACGGTAATATTATATAATAAAAAAATTAAAAAATATTTTTTAATTATATAATTATATAATAATCAAAATTAATATTAAATCAAAATATTCAAATATTAAAATAAATTTAAATATATAATCTCCCTTATATATAAATATATTCTCTTGGGTGTCCTTCTCCCCGAGTCTCTCCCTTTTATATATATAAAATATAAAAATTTTCAAGTTCATTATGAGTTCTCTGACATGTGACCAATCTTTGAAATAATCTACCTTAAAAATACAAAGGAAAAATTTTACCTATGTTTCTCTAGTCTTAAGAGAAAAAGTAAAGCAACTCTAATGGTTAAGCATTAACTGCCACATACAATATGCACACAATATTCTATGATATATATACATAAACAGAAAAATAAATACTCATCGACATGACATCACAAATATCACCCTTACATTCAGATGTCACACACTTCCTTAACTCATCAAGAGATTGCTCAAGTTTCTCAATTAAGGATATCAGTGTTAAGGATGTCTTTGACTTTTCTTCCTGTGGAGGTTCCAACAAAGGCTCATGTTTTGTGGGCAGTTCAACATATTTGTCTATAGGATTTATATTCCCCACTCCCAAGGACAACCAAAACTAAAAAACACAATCTGCAAAGCTCCTAGAACTTTTCCAAGCTCCCATTACAACTCCCACTGAAAAGAGAATGTTCCCATATAATTCCAAAGCTTCCGAGAACATGAGAACCAATAAAATGAGTTTCCCACCTCTAAAAACTAGTTCCCGTATAACAGAGCTATTATTTTAATCTGAAATATAACTTTAGTAACCAAGTCAATCAAATGTTGAGTTTTATTGACTTATTTATCCATGTTTGATGGAGCAAAAGTTGTTCTACATTAGAAATCATTGGAATAAGTCGATATTTTTGGAATAAGTCGATATTTTTTAGAACACAATAGACAAAAAGGGAAAAACCACTAAATTTATAGCAAGTGTCCATTATTTTTTCATGAAGTGTTTGAACATTTTGTATTAAAATAATGTTAATCAGGTACTCCAATAATTTTAGTAAACTAAATTGATAATATGCCTTTTTTATTCATGTCCATTATCGGACTTCATACAAGTTTGACAAAGTGAAAAGTTACATTCATCCAGACAAAACAAATTGAATTTGTAATTTCCAAGTAAAATATTGAATTGTTTGTTGTAATTAGTGTAAACTATGGTTGCAATAATATGTTCAATTTTTAGTGAATTTTGTCATTTATGGAAAATTAAGAAAACTTTATTTCAACAACAAATTTTTTCTTCTTTTCAAAAACAATTATTAAAAATGGTATACCAAATTAAAATTTGGAATTCCTAGGTAGTATATCGAATACTGTCATGTAATTGATATAAAGAATTGCAATTATTAAAAATGGTATGCCAAATTAAAATTTGGAATTCCTAGGTAGTATATCGAATACTGTCATGTAATTAATATAAAGAGTTGCTGCATGAGTACACATCAATTGTAAAGAAATTTTGATAAAGGGAAAATTATCAAAGCATTGGGTTTCGGTTTCAATAACACATTGAATTATTTTGTTTTAAAAATAAATACAAATTATTATTAAAAATAGTATGGCAAACTAGAAACTAAAATTTACAATAATTTAAACTCTTAAAATATAATATGAAGATAAGTGAGGAAATTGTGTTATTTCTGTGAAATAGAAAAAAGATACATGTTGCATATGATTTACTCAATTTCAAACAAATGTTTTGATATTTCTCACATCAACAAAAATTTAAAAATATTCATGATACCCTCCTAATAGAACTAAAATCACATGAAAATTATTTACACATCTATTAAAAGGAGTCTATTAACTATTTTCATTGTTTAGAAAAAAAAGTAGACACGTAAGTTTTAAAAATTAAGGGAAAGATCAATCTAAGAGTATTTGAAATCTGATTATTATCTGGAATTTATTTGAAATCTTATTATTATCTAGAATTTCAACTCTTGTAAGGATTCAAGCATATTCTTCATTAGAACTCTTGATGTCAAATCTAAGTTTTGAGTTCCTCAAAGACATTATCCAAGACATTATCTCCTTAATATCCAAAGCTAAAAATAACAAGTCAAGCATTGGGGCACTACAATCTTCCCCTTTTAGATAAGGCTACAATAGTAGAACCAATCCATTATCATATAAATGAGAATTAGTATTATTAGTTCGTGATTCTAAATCCCAAGTAATCACATTCTAGGTAGTGTTACAAATCAAACTTGACCTAGTTAATTACCCTATTCTATAAGTGCAACTAACTATGGCCAATGAATGCTTATGTATTAGTAAGAGATTTTATAATTTCCTCCACCTATATGGTATAAAATCCAGTAAATTATTATTATAAGACACATATTTCCTAAGTAAAGATACATGAAAAATATCATGAGTTTTCACATGTAGCATTAAAGAAAGTTTGTAAGCAACAACACCCATCTACACCAAGATCTCAAAATATCCACAATGTCTAAGTGCTAGCTCCTTCCACTTCTCTAGGTGTGAAGAGATAAATTTCAATTTAACTCGAAGGAACATAATTTTTTTCAACCTTGAATCTTTGTTTTGTTCTCCTTTTATCTACATACTGCTTTTATTATACTTAGGAAATCTTTTAATTCTCCTAAACTTGTTTCACTCTATTCTCCATTTATTCTATGATGTCCAACCCTTGAGTTATTCATACTTCTAGGTTGTCCCAATTAAAAACAGAGTTTCACTTCCATGCATATGATGCTTCAAACATAATTTTCTTGATGAAGTGATGGTACCCATTCCTATTGGTAAATTCCACAAAGGGAAAGTGTTCTTCCCAACTTGTTGGTTCGTTCATTATATACATTATTTGTATGTCATTCAAAATTCTAATAAACCTTCCTCTATATCCATCTATGTATAGAAGGCAGGTTCTATAAAAACCTAGGTTCATGTGTAGCTCAGAAAATAAGATTCGCTACAACTTAGAGCTAAAATTTGAGCTATGACCTCTCATATCTATTTTAAATAACCATTTAAATTCACTACTTTAATGATGAAGATATGGGACATATCATAAGATTGATAAATAGATTTAACTAAAATAACATAACATATATTCATCGGTTGATCAACTAGTACCAATATTGAGTTATCACCCCTAAATGTACTAGGTTATCCATAAGTGAATTTAAAGGAATTTTAAGGTAAAAAAATGGGCTTCAAAAGAAAACAATGTACTAGCAAAAAAATTTTATAGCCAATAATATTTAAGATGATGATGTCCTCACCAAGAGAAAATATTTTTGGAGGGAAAATAGGAAAACTAATAAGATTCAATATGTTGATGTCATCACTAGGGGTAAATATTCTTATAGGGAAAGAAAATAACTACCTTTTTAATTTTATTTTCAAGACATGATGTTTTTCATGTAGTTTTAGTTTCTTTTGGTGTGGGTATACTCAAAAGTGTACAATGAGATACTTATAATTGGAAGTGAAACATGTTTGTACAATTGACATTTGAATATGCTTATTAGGGAGGTAAGTCCAAAACACAATTAAACAAAATAGCTCTCCTCCATTTCTTCTAAAAAATTGTAAATCTAATTTTATTATTTTCCTTGGGAGAACCATTTTAGACATCAAAACTCCGCATTGATATTTTATCTCACTTAAATATTTATAATTATTTAGCTAAGTGTTGATGTTATTTTATCTATTGGCATTTTAATCACTACGATACATATATAAAATTATCTATCATTAATTGGGCCAATTGGGCCCATATATATAACTACTCCACGCTTTGATATGTACTTTAGTGTATTATGTGTTTCAAGTGAGGGCATTGGTTGCTAGATTCTCCTTTTATTTTATGTGCAATAGTCATGGTCAAATTTATTAAAAAGTCCACCAGACATCACTATTTGGAGTTAAATTTTGGGTGATTCTACGAGTGCCTTGAACTTTCATGATCTGTCTACAACTAAAAAATTTATGCAAATTAAGTAGTGTTACCATGCCTTTAAAGTGTGTACTATTGAAAGGAGTTCATTAAGGGTGTTACTTCTATTCATAAATGTTCAATTTTATTAAATCATAGCTTTCCACTCTCAATCCTACATGGGTACTCCTCCAATGCCCTCCTTACTTGTATTGATGCACACGAAGGATTCCTTGTCAAAATCAAGGAGTATCAATATTGGTATAGACATGAATATAATTTTAAGTTCTTGGAATATCTCTCCATTGTAGGTTGTCCATAGGAACTTAAATCCATTACCTTGCAACATTCGCAAATATCCCACAATCATTGAGAAATATTTAATAAACCTTCAATTCTAGGTAGCCAACCCCATGAAACTTCTCATCTTACATGCATTCTTTAGGAATAGCCAACTAGATATGGTTTCAATATTTTTGGGGTCCACCTTTAGTCCCTATTCAAATATTATGCTCCTAAATTTCTAATTTTCCATCTAGATGAATTCATGCTTACTTGCTTTAGCATACAACTAGTGGTCCCATTGCTTATACAACAATAAATAAACATGATCCTTACATTTATCATCATATTTAGCATAAAATGATACCTTGTGTTAAGAAATGTTTTGGTGATAATCATGTAAAAAAACTCGTCGACGTGTTTCAAATCATCCAATGTGGTTTATCGTTAGGATCAAATGGAGAATCGGATCATGGAAACACAATAAATAAGTAGGGCGATGGAGAGATAATAATTCATAATGGCTAGAATCTAACGATTATAATATAACGACTAATTTTGACCAAGAAAAATTTTATTTATTAATAAGAAACATTGCTATAATAATAAAATATAAATATAAATAACAAATATATAAAAATAAATAAATAAAAAGACACTCTAAAAAGGACTGACGCATTATAGGTCAAATAACGGTTAGTCAAAACTAAAAATAAAGACTCAAAGGATTCAAAGAATCAATGTCTATTAACATCAAAAGATCAAAAAATGAAACCAAGATTCCAAAAATATAAGATATAAAATAAAAATTTAAAAAAAGAGAATGAGATTAAAAATGAAATTAAAAAAAAAAATAAAGAAATAACTAAAGTGCAAGACTAGATTTTTATTTTAATTAATTTGATTCAATTAATTAATTAATTAATTAATTAACTTATTCATTTATTTATATTGTAATATAAAAGATAAATAATCCTATCTTATAATATGAGAAAGTCAATGATGAACACATAGAGCTTATGGATGAAAGATATTTTTTTGTAACCCCATTAAGTGAGGGCGTGGGCATGCGACATCTATCATTTATGCATAGAGAACTTATTTATAATCGAACTTATTTATAACTTGTTTGTAGTTTTATGTGACAATGAAACATTAATATTCGAAAAGTTTCCTTTTTTACATGTAAAAGATTCTAATTTTATTATTATTGGAGATTCATTTTAACTCCCTCTTTATTTTCTTGCATTTCCTTATTTCTTGTTATTTCCTAATGATGTCTACCTCAAGTTTCATACCCATGGTAGAAATCATCTACTCCCACCATTCTCAAAACAAGCAAATATACCAGTAAGTTATCTATCCAACCCAAATACATATGTACAAATTTTATAAACTACATAAGGATGCATAAAATGACGGAAACATAAATCACATATAGCAAGATAGTTCATCAGGAGGAGGAATAATAAGCAAGGAAAAAAAACTAATTTATCAATCATACATATTAGTAACAAAATGGTAATTACAAAAAAATAATAATATACTCAATAATCAAGAATCTATTTTCTTAATGCATACAAACAATAGAAAACAAAATTTAAATATAAACATTAAATTGCATGTCTAGTTAATTTCAGGTATGCTAACCTAACAAATATGTATTATTTTAGATAAGAAAGTAGGAAGCTAAAGAAAAGTCCCCTTAATTTATCCAAAATTATAAAATACTTCTCACTCCTTGAGAGGAAAGTGCTAAAATCCACCTGGAGGTGGATTAGTCAAGTCATATCCTGAATAATTGTTGCAAAAATAAGATGATTGGAAAAGAAAATATTAAGAACTGTAGAATATGCGAATATGCTTACTTAGAATGTGTTTAAAGTTTGGTACAAAACAAAGCTAACAAAAAAATAACTTTGACACTTACAAATCTGTAAGTTTTGGAAGTGATGTTATCTCCTTTGGAATTCGTCAAGTTCATCTATTGTTTTGGATATGACTGTTCAACAAATAAATCAATTATGTAATCATCATGAAGCATTATTAACAAACTTAAAAGTAATGAGAACAAGATAGGTTGTGGGGCAGCTAGTCCCTGCCCTGTGAATAGTTGCTTAAGCCAAAGCCCGCAGCGTATCTCGCCCCGATCTCAACCAAAGACAACGTGGCGCCCTGCAAAATTGTTTTGAGTTATTCCATGACACGCTCCACGAATTGCACGGCAGGCTCTCAGATTTGAAGAACGCGACTTTCATGTCAATTCCACAGCACGCCAGTGACCTGGAGATATTGCTGTGCGCGGCCATCACGAACCAGTACACTTGCCTCGATAGTTTCTCTAGAAGCAATGGAAATCTCAAGCAACGTTTGTTGGGAGGGCTGCAGAATGTCTCTCATCTGGTCAGCAATTCACTAGCTATGGTCAAGAATATTTCAGCAAAAGCTTCAAGCCTGGCCAATCAGCGACGAAATTTTTCGACTCAGAATCGTCGTCTGTTGTCAAATCAATCTGATCCCAATTTCATGTCCATGGATTCCGATGGTTTTCCGACCTGGATGTCAGCTGGAGATCGAAGCCTTCTGCATATAAATTTGTCACAAACTTTAATCTTTATTTTTAATAGTTAAACGGTTTAGAAAATAATATTTGTACAGTGAAAGTAAAGCTCGATCGTGCAGAAACATGACATAAAGATGAATGTGATTTGGTTGGAGTGTAGAGAATATAGTTCGAAAGTTATGTATGGTCGTATTGATATAAACAAAACTGGAAAAAAATGAATATGATTAAAGAAGATTTGGTTGGAGAGTTGTATATGTCAAGCGAGAGGGAATATTAAAAGCAGACACCCTCATACCACATAGCTTTTGTTGGTTGATTATTAGTGGAAGCAAAATGGATCGAATCAATTTCAGTATATGAGGTATAGAGCTAGAGGATTACGCAGCTCGACGGGCCTTTTGCGTCTCTTTCTGATATATCGCACATTTCAGTACAAGGCCGGAATGTCTTATTGCTTAAACTAATGATCATTACTCGCTATTAAAAATGTGGTTTTACAATAAGTTAAAACAATTAACAAGTGGGACAAAATATGAGTAACACGTCACTGGACATCTCTACATAGCCATGTTTAAATGACATGTCAGAATTGGATCTAAGGTTTCATGCTAACGTGTTATATCGTTGTATTGAGGTTTTGTGAAGTTTTTCATTTTAAACGGCTTGGTTTCCTACTGGCCACTTTCTTTCTCCCTTACCACGTGCATTGCATGCAAGCCATGTGTACACGTGTTACAAGCGTCATAGCTAAACCTGAAACAACAGTTCGTAGTAAACTCAGGAACCAAATTAGCTGAACTTTGAATGTGTAATGACTTCGAAGGAGGACATGATCTAGAAAATCCCTGCGTTGATGTAAATGCTACTTTCCTGCTGCAATGGAGACCTTGTATATTAGGCTCATTCAAATTGGTGTTGCCCTCAAATATATTCACAAGGTATGATTTCTAAAATGCCATTCGTAAATATAATTCTTGTTTTATTGCCTTCAATGATGAGGCATTTAATCTCTCCTTTCATATTAGTTTACAGAGATGATTACATTTGCAGATTGTGCCTATCTCGGGTGTCCCATCTACCACTACGATAGGCTGATGCATGATGACCCACACCATTTCCCCCCTGCACATGACACTACCTCTTGCCTCCACGTTTTCATTTGCATGTAAGTTGTTATATTATTCTGTGTGTTCCTCTTGTAAAGATTGGTTTCAGAGCTAAAATTCTCTTTTCTGAGGTCCTAATGCGCATTTTGTATTACAGTTACACGCTCAATTTTGAAAGGATTCACAATGTTTTCGAAAGTACCATAAAAGGATCATGCATAGAGGGAGTATTGTAATGTATCACAGTGCCTTTGTATGAAGAAACAACTGTCTGGTGAAACGAATGAGCGTTACGAGGTATGAGGAATGTGTCATGACTCTGTTTTATGAAACACAACATTATTTGTTGTGTCGAGAGAAGCTAGGTGTGTTTTACAGTGTGGGAGGTCTAGGGTTGAATAGTTGTATAAAGGTACATTGAATTTATCTAATATACTTATACACATAGAATTAGATAAATTGAATATGAATACTAGTTCGAACTATTATGGTCTTAAATGCAAAGCCGAGAGATAACATCTCCAGTTCACACAAATAATCCAGTATTCAAATAATAGAAGGTTTCATGCTAACGTGTTATATCGTTGTATTGAGGTTTTGTGAAGTTTTTCATATTAAAGGGCATGGTTTCCTACTGGCCACTTTCTTTCTCCCTTACCACGTGCATTGCATGCAAGCCATGTGGACACGTGTCGCAAGCGTCATAGCTAAACCTGAAACAACAGTTCGTAGTAAACTCAGGAACCAAATTAGTTGAACTCTGAATGTGTAATGACTTCGAAGGAGGACATGATCCAGAAAATCACTGCGTTGATGTAAATGCTGCTTTCCTGCTGCAATGGAGACCTTGTATATTAGGCTCATTCAAATTGGTGTTGCCCTCAAATATATTCACAAGGTATGATTTCTAAAATTCCATTCGTAAATATAATTCTTGTTTTATTGCCTTCAATGATGAGGCATTTAATGTCTCCTTTCATATTAGTTTACAGAGATGATTACATTTGTAGATTGCCCCTATCTCGGGTGTCCCATCTGCCACTACGGTAGGCTGAAGCATGATGACCCACGCCATTTCCCCCCTGCACACGACACTACCTCCTGCCTCCACGTTTTCATTTGCATGTAAGCTGTTATATTATTCTGTGTGTTCCTCTTGTAAAGATTGGGTTCAGAGCTAAAATTCTCTTTTTTGAGGTTCTAATGCGCATTTCGTATTACAGTTACACGCTCAATTTTGGAAGGATTCACAAGGTTTTCGAATGTACCAGAAAAGTATCATGCACAGAGGGAGTATTGTAATGTATCACAGTGCCTTTGTATGAAGAAACAACTGCCTGGTGAAACGAATGAGCGTTACGAGGTATGAGGAATGTTTCGTGACTCTGTTTTATGAAAAACAACATTATTTTTTGTGTCGGGAGAAGCTAGGTGTGTTTTACAGTGTGGGAGGTCCAAGGTTGAATAGTTGTATAAAGGTACATTGAATTTATCTAATATACTTATACACATAGAATTAGATAAATTGAATATGGATACTAGTTCGAACTATTATGGTCTTAAATGCAAAGCCGGGAGATAACATCTCTAGTTCACACAAATAATCCAGTATTCAAATAATAGAACTCTATCCAACTTTGAAAGCTTAGCAACCTCGAGGTACATATCAGACCTGGACCCAATTTAAAGGAATGAGACTAGTTTTAGGTTTGTAATTAGTTTCTTTAGTACAGGCTATGCTTATTTTTCTTATTTCTAGGAAAATTTGTTTGTTCAGTACAGGCTATGCTTATTGACATGTACAAATGTACAAATGTTTTAGGATTTCGAAATTGTAGATACAGAAATCGAACGGTTACGTGAAAGTGATCTGAAGAAATTGTTACCAAGGCAGAAATTATATTTAGTACTGGATTTGGATCACACATTGCTCAATTCTGCTCGATTTGTTGATATTCTTCCTGAAGAGGAGGCGTACATCACGTCAACATACCTAACAGGAGTATTGAATCCTGGTTCAGGTACAATAACTACTACAGAGAATATGTTTGCTTTATTTATGCATTTCATTGTACAAGTTCTGGTTAACAAACAATCCTATTGTACAGAGAATATGTTTGCAAGCACTGATCCTAGAATATGTTTGCAGGCACTGATCCTAATTGTATAGAGAATATGTTTGCTTTATTTCTGCATTTCATTGTACAAGGTCTATTACAAACTTATAAATATCAAAATTGATTGTCAATGCATGAAATCAATGCATGAAATCATCACAAAGGATGCAACTGTTTTTCCTACTAAACATGAAATCATCACCTGTGCAGGCTTTGCACCCAGATGCTGCGTTTGACCTCTCTGTTTGTAGAAGGGAACAGTACGATCCTGGACGGGCCATATGTGAAGATAACAAAAATGGGGATGGTGAGTTCAAATATGCAGAGAATAAGCGTAGGAGTTGGCACCTGTTAGATGTGCTGGCAGGCATACATGTAACGGTGGTACATGCGGTGGCAGGAGTACACCGCAGGTGTATTGTTAGAGTAGTTGGAACGGCCATAGGCCCTTTTGGGCGATCCAGATAATGTATATATATGCCTTAACATAAAATGTTTAAGAATTTATGCTAACATTAATTCACCATTAATTCATAGCATTTGAAATGGCGTTTGAAATGGTCGTTTACCCTAAGCTTTGGCCTAACGTTTACCCTAAGCTTTGGCCTAACTTTTGAGCATGTATACCTCGTTTTGAGGCCAAATAAGATGAAGATTTCATTGATTGGTTAAAAGCATAAAAAAAATAAAAAATATTGTATTGGTTGATGTGCCATTTCAAGAAACTTTGTTTTAAGCTAAAATACGTTTATTGATTATCATGTCAAACTAATGCTAAGGACTCAAATCTATTACTATAGTCCCTGCCAGCCCCGAAGGGGCAGGGACTAAAAATAAAATAGTTCTTCCAAATATTAAAAACTATTTTAAGTAATGAGTAGGAATGTCAATGATTAAAGAACATACCGGTGCACAAGATTCTTAAATTCCCCAGCGATGAAGGAAGTCCACCAGTTAATTGATTATCATTCAATCTTAGGATAATAAGATTCTTTAGATTGCCAAGCTCCTCTGGAATGTTTCTTGTCAACTGATTTCCGCCAAGTGACCTGCATGCAATCATAAACATATAATCTTCAATGCACATTAAATGCATGCTTCTTCTTAAAACAGTTCAATGCAAATTATATTTCAATCAGAAGTATATTTGTTTTAAAATTATCTTGCTCCAGTACTAAATGCAAATTATATTTGAATCAAAAGTATATTTGTTTAAAATTATCTTCCCCAATCAAATTCCTAGGTTTTGACCATCGCATCTTTTCTAATGCTAGGAGTATCAGCATTATATACTGTATGCTAGTAGTATCAACATGTATACTGTAGTTTAATTGCACTCAGGACTTTGATCTTTTTATTTTTATTTTTTTGATGGATTACTGTTCAACTACTGTGACAATTTAAAACTTTTTGTGGTTCCAGAACAATGTGTTTTAAAAACTATCTTCCCCCAATCAAATTCTTAGGTTTTGACCATGGCATCTTTTCTAATGCTAGGAGTATCAACATTATATACTGTAGTTTAATTGCACTCAGGACTTTGATCTTTTCTTTTGGTTTTTTGATGGATCGCGGTTCAACTATTGTGGCAATTTAAAACATTTTGTGGTTCGAGAACTATTTACCATGACAAAAGCAAATTTTGTAAAATGCTTAGCAGGAAGAGTTGTTACAGAGAGAATACATTGAAGATTTAGTAAAGATATGAGAGTTTTCTTGATAAAAAGAAGAGGTATCAGATTTCTATTAGTGTTTTTCTGGTTATGAGGTGATAATGGTGTATTTTGATTAAAAAACCACTAACTATGAGTGTGATCTTACAACTTCCATTCTTCTTTGAGGGTTATTGAATCTAAACGAGAATTTCATTCGCTCAGGCGTCAGATTACCAGAAAGAGCTCCCGCGCGCACATTACCGCAATCATATCAAATTAAGAACAATGTATTAAAATTATACAACAACAAAAAAAAAGGGAGCAGCACCTACACCGCTACCCCGACATAGGAATATAAGGTTCTCTAGACCGACATAGCAATAGAAGCTTACAGTCTTGTAACATGGCCAGTGCCGTCAGAGGTAACCTGTGGCCAGGTAGAAATAGGAGCACCACGAGTCCAGGTTCCCAATACAGCCTCAGGATCTGATACGCCAGCCTTGAATGCAAGAAGGTCGTCTATCATAAAGAACACAAACAATCTCAATAAGAAGTGGATTAGGGAAAGTTGAAACTGCAATTTCTCCATTCAATGTGTATCATCGGTAGAGTAGAAAACAAGGTTGCCAGCGCAACAACCTAATCTTTTAACCAACAACCTAATATAGACACACAAATCAATGTTTAGTATTTTCCAATTATATATATAAATGTATACAGATATCCATATGGCATTGCCCAAAGACTTCAATCACAATGGTAAATGGAAATTATATATACAATTTTCATATTTTATAATTCAATTTAAAATTACATAAAAAAAAAATTAATAATTACATTTAAAAAATTAAAATTATTTTTAAATTTTCAAATAATTTAATTTAATATTTTTTTTTTCAAAACTTGAATACGCTGTATATAATTTATTTAAAATCTCCAAAACTAATTGAAAGTTAAAAGTTTTTTATCAAAATAAATAACAAACTTATTTAAAATCTCCAAACTAATTGAAAGTTAAAAGTTTTTTTCAAAATAAATAACAAACGCAAATATATATAGCTTGGATTTATTTATTCGCAAGTGTATATTTTTTATTATTTTTAAATTGTTTAATTTTTATGGGAAGTGTTACTATATATCATTCAAAATTTTTGAAGCAATGTCATATTTTCATATTTTTTTATAAAGAATAGTTCAAAATTTCATTGTTTACCATTCTTTTCACTTCTTTGTGGTGTGTGTTTCTTTATTTTTTGTACTTCATTATTTTAAGAAATATAGAAATGTATAAATCAAAATAAAATATCTTACCATGACTAAATTTTAAATGATATCTTTTGGAAAAGTGATAATAAATTTTCCTGGATTCTACACTAGCCTGGTTATGGAAATCAAGTTATAAGATAAATAAACGATATCGGCATTATTGACATTGTTGGCAAGCATGAATGTAAAAAACCACTGGCTCTTTCCTAAATTATGCCAAAAAAATAAAGTCACGACATAATAAGTTTATGAGGGAAGAGAACGAGATATTGAAAATTTTCTCCAATAACAAAATATGGAATATCAATGCGTTTTGATACTCTCTATTTGCTTGAAAATAAAGGAGCCAATTTCAATATGAAATACATTTTAAGTGTTAATAGCCATATGCATTAGCTTTAATGGTTGAATGTTGTGAATTACAAGTTCAGCTCATTCTATTGTTGTGAATGTTGTGACACTATTTCGTAGTATTGGAGTAGGCTCACACAATGTCGTGATGAATTTCGTGGGGTTGGTGTAATTATTGTTGAAGAAGACTCTGTAAGCCTAGCCCTTCTAGGCCTTCCCAAAAGTTGGCATAACTATCAAGATTCGGTGAAAGGGAGGGAGAAACTACCAAATTTGGAGCACTTATGGTCCAATTTGGTATAGGAGGAAATAATGTGGAATACCAGAAACGAGACTTCATCCAACGGAGAGGATGAACAAAAAATTACATTGAATGGAAAGGAAAAGAAGTGAAAAGGGAAGAAATCTTAATCCAAACTTGAATCCATTCAAGGTGGCAAGAAGAAATATTTATCCAAAATTAAATGCTTCCATTCTCATGAATTTGGGCACTTTTCCATGAAGCGTCCACACAAAAAGGAAAGAAAGAGGATCTCAGGAGGAGCAACAGGTGAAGCCTTGCCTTCAGAGTTCGAGCTTGACTTTACACGCATTGCATGCATGGACAACACAGTGGTGGGAAAAGTGTGGTACCTGGACTTAGGTGCATCGTTCCACATGAAATGGTGTAGAGGCTTTTTCATTGACCTGGAAGAAAAATATTTGTAGTTGCACACAGAGATGGGGGACAACGAAAGGTATAGCGTGACCAAAGTTGGTACAATAACCTTTCAGAGGGAGTTAGGCTCCCCCCTTTAGCTCAAGGATGTTATGTTTGTGTTGGGCCTAAAGAAAAATCTCATCTATGTTGTAGTTTTGAAAGACTGTGGTTATGATGTGATCTTCAACAAAGGAAAGGCATTCCTGAGACACATAGCCACACAAAAGGCGAAGCAATCAGGTTTCGTGTGAAGAACATGTATAAGATATATGTGGAGGATTTTGTGGCATTAAGCACTAAGGCAGAGAATGTACAAAGTCATGATGTCAATGAAATTTAGCACATAATTCTTGGTCATTTTCATCATGGTGCTCTGAAGATCATGTAGGAGCACTTGAGTAGTACGATGTATACAAAGGATGTACTTTGGGGAAGTACACAAAGTCCACATTCCATGAGCAGGATAGAAAAGCACATGTAGTCCTTGAAAGGATCTACTTTGATGTCTATGGACCTTTCTTGACAGCCTCCACTTCCAGGCACAAATATTTTGTCATTTTCATTGATGAATTCTCACTGAAGTGTTGGATCTTCTTCATGCGAAAGAAAGATCAGACATTGTCCAAGTTCATAGAATTAAATTAACTGGTTGAGAAATAAGCTAACAAGAATGTGAAGGCTCTCAAGAGCGATAATGGAGGTGAGTAAATGTTGAATGAATTTAATTATTTTTTTTTGTGAATGGGGTGAATGAGAGAATGAACCATAGCATTGTGGGAGCAGTGAGGGTGATGTTGAATGACCAAGGCTTGCCTCTACATTTGTGGGCTGAGGCATGTAATACAAAAACCTATTTGCAGAACTAGATTCCTCATTCGATTCTGGGCATGATTACACACAGGAGGATTTCTCAGGGAGGAAGTCGTATGTGTCGCACTTTGGGATTTTTGGAGTTGTTGTTTACTGCCATGTCTCCAAAGAATCAAGGAAGAATCTAGAGTTGAAAGTAGATCTGGGGGTAGTTATGGGTTACATAGAAAATCCCAAAAACTACTGTGTGTACTTCCCATCCCTCAGAATGACATTTGTGCAAAGGGATCTAAAATTTGATTTGGAGAAAGTGATGCAGTGCTCTCTTGAGAGGGAGCTTCATATCTCACAAGAAGAGGAGCTCTTAGCTCCAAGTGAGAGCCTCAAGGAGTTTTGCAACGGCCACAAATTGAGGAGAAAAGAGTGGAGACAAACACTCAAGGAGAACCATATAGAGAAGATCGGAAAAGGACTAGGGAAGCCAAGAAACTTTTGAAGGCTACGAGAGAGAATGTGACTGCTAATTCAAAATTGTGTAGAGAAGGTCAGTAGATCGGTACATTGGCTACATGGCTCTAATGACTCAGCATATAGAGACTGAGCCAGAGGTGGAGGAATATGAATCCATTGTAAATAACAATGTTTGGGAAATGGTTGCAAGACCAACAGATAAATCAGTTGTGGGTTTTTGATGGATCTTCAAGGTAAAGAAAGAAGCAGACAATAACATATATAAATAATAGTATAGGCTTGTGGCCAAGGGGTACTCTCAAGTTGAAGGGATTGACTATGAGGATAACATTGCTCCTGCAGTAAGGTATTCATCCATTAGATCAATTCTTGCTTTGGCTTCACAGATGGGGTGGAAGATCCACCAGATGGATGCAAAAAAAACATTCCTTAATGGAGTTATTGAGGAGGAGGTGTACATCAAGCAACCAGAAGGCTTTGAGACTTTTGATCGAAAGTCTCACGTGTGCAGACTCAAGGAAGTGTTGTACATTCTCAAACAAGCACCCCATGCTTGGTAAACCATGATCGATAGCTCTCTCGATGGTTTTGGCTTCACCAAAAGTGAAGCAGATGCAATAGAAGCTTACAATATTATAATATAGTCATTGTCATCAAAAGTGACTTGTAACTATATACAAGTAGGAGCATTATGAATCTAAGTTCCAAATATACTCACAAGATCTGATACTTTGTCCTTGAATACAAGAAGGTCATTTATAAAAAGGAACACAAATCATTTCAATAAGAACTAGATTAGGGAAAGTTGAAACTACAATTTTCTCCATTCAATGTATCATCGATACTTATTTTAGAGTTTTTATTTAGAATTTCAAGTAAGGATAACGGGTCCTTAAAAATTAATGGTTAAACTCAGTTCCGGAGAGTTTGGTCTCTCCCCGTGAAATTTTTAACCTTGTTAATGTTTTCAAATAACATGGGATTTATCCAAATTTTACCTCACCAGAATGTCGAAATACAACATCTAATCTTTTCAAAATTCTGATTCGAATATTGCAATGGACACATGAGGCTGAAAATAAATTTTCCACCATTACAAGCATGGGCATTTTCCATAGAACATCCATTGTCATTCTTTCCAATGAAGCTTCTAGCACTATATCTAAATTCCTGAACCCAATTATTGATAAGTTAATGAATGCTACTGAAAACTAGAGTAGAGTATGAACTCATCACGATTTCACCCATGTTCTACTTGAGATAAATATAAATTAAAGGAGGCAGTTGATATCCTTCAACGACTTCCTAGTCAGAAGAGGAGGTTAATGCGGCTAAAACATTGTAAATATCGTAGGAGTGGCCACATGACGAATTGGCATCAATAATTAAAATAAGGCTCATCATACTTCACCAAATATAGACACACAAATCATGGTAAT
>APFE031120233.1:3302-24081 GCA_000404065.3 Pinus taeda | reverse complement strand
TCAAAAACCAATTGAAATTCAAAGGTTTTTGACCAAAATAAAAGACAAAGGCACATATTTCAAAAAAAATATTGTTTGGATTTATTTATTATCAATTTTACCATAATGTCACAAAGGAAAAGTCATAGGTTATAGCACATGAAGATCTAAATGCAACTAATATTGATGGAAAGAAAAATATTGTTGCATTTTTTCTTAAATGTGTATTAGTATTTACTAAAATAAAAGTATAATAAATTATTTATTATTTTTAAATTGCTTAGTTTTTACGGGAAGTGTCACTATAGACAACTATTATGAAACAATGTCACATTTTCATCATTTTTTTTTAGATAATAGGTGAAGCTTGATTGTTATGATTTTTTTCACTTGTTTTTTGTGTGTATTCCTCTATTTTTGTACTTTGTTATGCTAAGAAATAGAGAATTGCATAAATCAAAATAAAATATTTTACCATGGTTAAATTCCAAATGACATCTCTTGGAAAAGTGATAACATATTCCTCTGTATTCTACAATAACTTAGTTATGGAAGTCAATTTATAAGATAAATAAAATATATTGGCACTATTGACATTGTTGGCAAGGATGAAAGTAAGAAGAAAAAAATGCTCTTTCTTAAATTATACCAAAAAATGAAGTCCCGACATAATTTGTATATGATATAAAAGTATGAGGGAAGAGAATGAGATGTTAAAAATTTGTCTCAAGGCTAAGATATGGAATACCAATGCTTTTTGGATACTCTCTATTTACTTGAAAATAAAGCAACCAATTTCATTGTGAATTCAATGGTACATTTTCACTATTAATAGCTAGATGGGTTAGCTTTAATGGTTGAATGATGTAAACTACAACTTTAGCTCACTAATTCAAGTTCCCAAGTTTTTTTCCTCTTTCTATCTTGTACGACAACTACCTCTTTGATTGGTATCATTCTTGGAATGAGGATAAGAATCCATAATCTTATGTTATCTCATTTCCTGAAGCCAACCAAAAAGATGGGTATTTATTATCCATGAAAGGAATATAGTAGCTAAGTAGGATGATGATTATTTAGTATCCATGAAAGGAAAATATTGTATCATGAATTTAAACATTTTAGACCCCTAACACTAAAAGAGAAATCTAGAACCACAATATGACTTGTGATCTTAGACAGCTGAAGATTTTGCGATATTCAACAATTTATGTTTTAAAGAAATTTTTTCGATTGAAATAAAAGAAATGAGTTGTTTCGTGATGTAGGAAACTATATAAAAACAATTCACGCAACAAAAGAAAGTCACACATATGCTAAGAACAAATGTTTACTTAAAAAATTAGCAAAAAACTATAAATGGAGATGGTCGCATGTTGGATTCACTAAGAGGCAAGAATTTTCAAATGGTCTTCATTACATCACACATATTTTCAAATGAAACACATTGTTTTGAATAGTGTTATATCATAACAAAGAATGCAAATTACCCATGGAACAAATAGTTGATGGTGAGATGGTTTGCGTTTTTCCACCCAGGTTCCACTATTTTTGTGGTGTGGCCCACCCAAATGGCATTAATTTAAGAGGTATTAAGACCTTATGCATGTCTCAAATGATTTTAAAGGAATATTTACCCCTCATACCATTGACCACCTTCTTTGCAAGCATGGGTACAATTGCAGAGTAAGGAATGGATGCAAGAGCATCGATTGAGATAAAAACTCACTCAGTGTCAATTTCATTATATTTTTGAATTCTCAAAATCATATCGCCATTTTGAGACTTAGTAGTCACATTGTTAACAACATCAAAGAAATACTAAATTCTAGATTCTGGGGAAACAATCCCTAATTTTTGGCATAGATTGAGTCCTAGAATTGGCATATTGTGTCAAAATAAGTCCTTCAAATACTCTCCCAACTCATCCTTCATGCCATTGTTTCCTCATATCTCCTCATCTAACAATTAGGTTAAGGTCTCTGGCTAGAATGAGTGAATTCAATTTTAGTAGGCCACGATTATCAATGCATTTCCAAAAAGCCTTCTTGGGAGCATATGGAGCATACATATTAAGCATATGGATTAAGACATTAGAAACTCTAGGAAGCCCAAACAGAAGTATTCTTGCATAAGATTTATGTGCTCAAACGTTAATAATGTGAGGATCCTAAAGTGCTTCCAAACCCACTGAATGAACATTACCATTGGTAACACAAACATACCATCTAGGATAGTGTTAAGAGAAGTTTTTAGAGAAAGTGAGAAAAAGGTATTATTCTTAGATACTAGTGATGAATAGCCCTAACAAGATTGAGGACAAATGGAAAAGGTGTGAATGATCTTCATATCTACAAAACACTTGTTTAAAAAATATGGAATAACATGTAAAAGAGAAAATAAAATAATAATGTATCGAATAATTCAAACCCAATGGAAGAAATTATTTTATTATTAAAATCATTATAACAAAGTACACTTGTTGGAGAGAAATATTGATATGGATCTATAGCATCCCCCTTTGTGGAATGCATTCTTTTGTTCCATTATGCATCAACAATTGTTCTCTCTCTCAAAAGGTTGCAATGAGCAAAATTGAGAATCGATGTGTGAACTCAAAGTGGGATCTCAAGAGTCACAAGATGATAAAGGCGATAATGAAATGGTAACGTGTAGAGAATGAAGAGAAAAACTCTCTATTTATAATAAAATATTAGGGCAAATCTATGTCTATATAAATAATAAAAAATTATTAGACTAAATATCGATCTAGCTCCTAGGAATATTTTATTATATTTGAGATAGGGAAAGATTTTTGAAATGGTCAAGAAATCTTTATTTAGTAAACTAACTCAAAAAATAATGATTTATTGAGTTAATTAAGGAAAATAGTTAAAATGGTGAAAACATGTTAGAGATAATCATTAAATTATGATATAATAATTATCTCATAGTAGAGAATTTAAACAACTAAGGAATAATAAATGATTAATGATTTATTTAGTTATTCCTATGGATGAGTGAAAATATTCTTAATTATTTTCACTAAATGGGTAAACATTAAAATAGCATGAAGTTAATTAAATTAATTTCTGGGTTATTTTCAAGTGGGTAAACGGAAATAATTTAGGAAAAGTGGTTCTCTAAATTATTTCCTAAGGTGAAAGTGGGTTTTATGTGTAAAACTGGTAATACATGGAGCATTTCGATCATTCTAGTGGAAAATGGATAGTTGATCACTTTTTAGGTGATCACAAACATATTTTAAGAAAACGTTCCCATGTCTTATCCCAAGTCATCCTTTTCTCCTGTATTACAATGACCACAAGATTCTACACTTTTATAAGATATTGAAGAGAATGTCTCTTCAGGCATTCCCTAAACCCCTTTACATTAAAGTACATAACGATCATAGTTGCAAGAAGGAAACAAGTCCATCCCATCTATGTACCCGGAAATTACAAACATTAGATATCATTGTCCTACTAAGTGGAAGCATTGTGTCTCCCTAAGCCTCCTAAACTAAAGAGGTCAAAGTAGATGTAATGGGGGAGTAGAAGGAAACCTTCTTATATTTGCCCCCCTTTTATTATGAATAGTCACATTATTTTTGGATCCATGGTTGATATTTATCTCATATGAAGGGAAAAATGATTTTTTAGTGGTTAACAATTCAAACTCAATAGACTACATATGTTCAAGGACACCCAAATACGAATCAATCAAATTTGGAGTAAGGTTCTTCCCAAAGAAAGACACCAATCAGATGGGTGAATGAAGAAAGTTAGACAACTCTTTACGGTTCCCATCCTTTGAGGCACAATCCGAGACCATCGAAGGAGATAAGTGACATAGGGCTTTCAAAAAACAATTATCTTGATTAGGCTTAAAACAAAGGATAAACAAGATGAGAAACCATCTCTACCCAACCTAATAGTGGGGCTTAACAAACATCATTCCTACCAATTTTCTTTTTCAAAGACACATAATTTTCACTAAACTTAACACAATTTCCAACAAGAGGTGAAATAAGACCATTTAATGAATTACCTAGAAACGATAGACTGCTTGTGTCATGATGTAGTGACGTTATCTATGGATTCTTTCCATATTATGGATCCTTGGAAGTTAATTGGCAACCATTCGATGGATGCGAAAATTCAAGCCTCCATTGACAAGCCATGGTTAAGTGTCCTGTATCATGGCAACCCAATCATCGAAAGGGGACACCCCAGTAATCAACCCTCTCTCTGAATGAACAGGGTCCCCAAAATAGCTCGATCTATATTGGTAAAACCCTTGAAAAGCCCATCTCCACTAGCACTTAGGCTATCATTTTATCCAACAAACCCATATTACTTTTCTCCAAGAAAAAAATTTACCAATGGAGTTTTCTATCTCCACAATTTCCTTAGACCATAACTATAATTGTAGACCAAAAGGAGTCACCCGTAAAAGATTCCTATGTTTAACTTCCTTGAACAGGTTGAATCTCAGATACCATTGCTATAATTATAGGAATTCTCATCCTTTAATCCATGGAATAACTACGATTTTATCTACATCCGGTAATTGGAGAGAATGAAAACAATACCAAACATTAAAAATGACACTAACCTTTGATCTATAATTCAAAATGGGGACCCAAATTTTATCCACCCAACCCTTCATCAATTTACCCTACGTCTTGGAGAATTCCCATTTACTGATCAATGCCCTTTTTGTCAAACTTCCACTTTGTCCCAATATAGATCCACTCGAAATACAAGATGATGTATTTCTTCTATTCGTTAAACATCCTTATTACTTCTTCCACTAACCTTTTGAACTGTCTATTGAAAATATTGAGTCTATGATCGACCCATGTTCCCTTTTCTACCACCTATAATTCCATAACTGGCACCAAAAACTTGCATGGATTTGAAAGGCAGACCTCTCAACTTGTGCCTAGAGTTTTCCTCTACCTTAACTGTCACCTCGATAAGTCAGTCAAACTTAGGGGAAGTGTCACATAGCATCACCAACTAGATGTATTTCTATGAAACTGCTAGCTCATCCACCAAGATCGTACAAATAAAACACCCACTCAAATCAGCAACGCAACCCCCAAAAACCACATTGTCAAAACTTCAAAATACCATTAGAGATTTCCTTCTCCAGAAAGGAAAGGCGAATGAGATTGTCACCAAAATTATGCGATCAAATGTATCTAGCCATTTGTGGCATATATAAATGAATGAAAGTGGCTAGATAAATGAATGAAATAGAAAAATATTAAATGGGAAGGATTTTTTTAAAACCAGTATCCCACAACCCCACATGATAGGAATAATAAACAAAAAAAATGACTCTCTGTGAATTATGGAACCCTATTACACGGAAAAAAACAACGTCACATGGACCTTCTAGATCAATAACACTGCATCGATAAAATAGGGAGTTCTCAATTTATATGGCCAATCCATCAAATCTTGACATTGAAAGTAAATTATGCTCCCCTCAATAGTTGTGAAGCCTTACCGAATGTCATAAAGGATGCATATCTAGAAAACAAACCCCTAGAGATTGAGATGATTTATAGGATTAATTCTCTATCTCCTGACAAATCTCAAAATATCATGCAACATCCCTCCCATTAAAAGTTTATAAGAATACCATCTTTAATATCCACCAATCAGTACCAATCCAAATGACTACAAAAATTGGTATCAATGGCCCAACCTCGAATGAACAATGAATACAAAGGACTAAAAGGAAAATGAAATTATTCATGTGAGCATAAGCTAGTTTAGAGAGAATGTATATTGCAAAAAACAAGCTTTTCAAAAGACCTCTAAACAGTTTGCAAACACCCCCAAAGGGAAACATCTGAATATAACCCAAGGAGTATATAACAACCTCTCTTCACTAAGAAAAAAAACTTAGAAAATGCTAATAAATCCATGCTAAAATTGCATAGAATGAATAAGCATGGAAAAAAATAATGTCTTTGATATCCACAGAGATCGCCCTCATAGTGAGAAAGAAAAACTTTCCTTGATACACGGACCATTAAATTTCCTTTCTTTCTTGAAGAAATGTTATTTCGAAAAAACGTTTAACAATATGGAACTTTTAAAGTAATCCACTTTGACACATGCTTTTAGAACCTACTAATCATAAAAATACTAAGAGATCCCAAACCACCTCTAATAGACACTCTTCCTGAAAATAGTACTCATAGAATGTCTAAGAATATCAAACCCTTTAGATATTTTGAACATACAACTTACATGATCATGTTTAGTGTCTTAAGCATCTCTAGGTGTGATGCCTTCCTAAATAAAAGTAGAGAAAATTTAGAAACCATACTCGAATTCCACGGAGGGGGCATTTAGGGTGGGTCTCCTATGTTTCTTTCGAGGAAGGAGGGTTGTACTTTAGAGAAGTTTGTACCAAATTCATTCATCCAAGGTGACTTCCTCGATCAAAAAATTAAGAACATTGAGTGGACTCCATTCATAGCGGGAAGGAGATGATCCAAAATAAATCAATTCAAATAAAATTGATGCACTCTACAATAATAACATAACGAATTGTAGGATCCATCAACTCTATGTGTAACTCTACACTAAATCTAAAAGTGTATTCAGTATAGGCACCAACATATTCCCATCTAAACTTGGTTCTAATCATAATCATTGTTAGCTTTGCGGTCGAAGGTGCATATGATTAGAACCTACGCACTAGGTAGTATAAGTAATTCATATTTTCCCCCTTAGTTATGAAATTGTCATGCCTCCATTTGATGTTTGTATTTTTATCTAATTTTTTCTACATTAGTTGATTTATCGCTCCTATAGGAAAAAACCTCAAATTTGTTATAGTTTGCATTATATTTTTGTCATAACTTATGTTGGGAAATTTTGCTTTTGTGTTGAGGGACCAAATTTAGTTTTGGTGGTTGGGTCTTTAATTCTTGAAGTTTTTCATGGATTTTGTTGCTCTAACCTCTATGTAAGGTTGTAAGGCTCTCTTTATTATTTCATTTTTGAGTGTTCGTAATCATGATGTGAGATATTGGAGGTGTGCACCAATCCCATAGGTTAGATTTAGAAACTTTGGTTTGCATTTACCAAAGGTGATTTTGGATGTTGATTTCCAATTCTTAGATTCGCACATGGTAATAATGGATGAAGTTAAAATACAACGATATGTGGTTTAACAGTATGTTTTAGTGGTAAAACCATTGAAACTATGGTTCAAAACCCATTGAGTATATGGCCCGTTATGATTTCGGCTCAAGGAGTAGACTCCCCTTATTTGAGAGACGCTCTTGATAAATCATGAGTTTATGGTATATCTAGCCTGTAGGTTGATGGATATACTCTTAGTGTTATAGTGGTAGCCATAAGTTTTTATCATAGGCCTCACGCATATTAGTCCAAGGAGTTACCAATTCACCATGGATAAACAAAAATAATGGATGAGGCTAACAATAATATTATGTTCTTTTAGAAAAAAACATCCCCTTGTAGCTTGTGTTTTCCAAATTTATATTTGCACTCAAAAAAGTTGATGTGGTCTAGGCCAGTGACTTTCCAATGCATGAAGTTGTGCACAAGTTTATTCCTCCTACCTATGTTTAATTATCTATGTATCATTGCTCCTCTCTCTTTCTGTAAATATCAACATATTGGGAATAGGTTGGATGAGCATATTTCTCTCATATTATATTCAATTTGTTCAAAGGCAACATTGCAAAAAAATGATTTTATGCTCAAGGATTAGACCTAGCTTTCCCTATAGCATTCAAAATTATTTGAAGTTATGCACAATAATTAACTAAGATAGACCTTTTTAATGAAATATTGCATTAGATGATGGTATTTATATATCTTGACTACTCCCTTTATTTAGTCAGTTGCCATTGACAAAATCTACAACAATTGTAGGGGTTGTTTCTTATGTGATGATGCATTCTATGGAATCTTTCAAAAAAAACTAAGTATTCCATTTTTTATGTGTTTATCCATGGGAAATACATTTGATATTCTAAGTTGTAGATACACTGAGAGATGAGAAAATTTTGCTTTTTTCCACAAATTATATAAGTTAAAAACAATTTATTCCTTCATCAACAATTGACCTGATTTTGATCATTTCAAAATGGTAAGTTCTATAATTGTGCTAGGATATCCTTCTTCACTCATTTTAGTATGAGATTTCTATTTCCATAGATTCGTTGAATCTAAATAATAGTTATGGCAGTTTTACTAGGGTTTAAATAAGCAAAATAGTAATGGTTTAATTTATGTGATCTCTGAAATTCCACATGAAAGGATGATGGTGCTATATTGTAGTGAACATGACTTGTGACTAGTGAAACTATAATTTTGCAAAATCACATGTCTATATCAAACGAAAAACTCTGGGGTGATAAGCCCTAATTCATCTATGATTTCATTGGGCAGGGTCGCTTTTGATCCTATCGATGGTATCGAAGTCATACCATCAATTTTATGTTGTACATTATTATTTATAATGAAGTTAATTGAACATATTTCTATGGTTAATAGGAATGCTACCTTAATGATATGGTAGCTTTCCATATTTAATAAAAATAATGACTCATAGTTATCAGGTAATTTCCTATTCATTTATATAATTATCTACAGTGATATTGATTTCATCTTAACGAAATCTAGATCCATAATTAGCAAACTCTAAGTACTTAGTTGGACTTGGTTAAAGAACTTGACAATCTATGAATTATGCTTGAATCCATTCAAATGAGTTTGGAAAATTCCATGTCATCCACTATTTGTTTTAGACCTTTTAAAGTTTCACATTGTTTTAGAAAGAGTTAGAACACTAAATTTGGTGTTCTTCCATTGGTTGAACTAGCATATTTTTATTTTTTATTTTTTTACTTTTTCAATTTAGTTATAACCCATGAAAAAATGTTTCATTGTTTCTATTGAGACAATTGGGAGATTTAAAGGTATATTGAATTTATTTTGCATTCTTATTCTTATCAATTAATCTATAGCGTAACAAAATTAGTAAAAGAATGGAAATAATTTCAAACATAAGTAAAGTTTTATCATAACATATAATCTAAATTGAATGCATAATAAAACTATTTTATTAATTATTTTGTTAAATTTAAATAAACCACAACTAAATAATCTAAAATTGATTTTAAATGGGCTCAAGTAGAGACTCAATAATTCAAAATTCCATTTATGGATGAAAGCTCCCTATTTTATTTTCACACTTTCATTTAACTATTTTTCGGAGGTTATCTTGATACATTTACACCAATTCACAACAAGATTTATTTTCTATTAAGAGAATTTTTATGTAGTTTTGAAAATTATTAATCATGTTTTTGGTAGTATCATGTAGATGCTTATCTTTTGCATCATCCTTATTGTCTCCAAGTGATTTGATAATTCTACAATTTTAACTACTAGTACTAAGTCCAATAAAGTTAATGAGAAATGTTTCTCAAAAGGCTCACACCAAGGCAGTATTCTATTGGAATACCACCATATGTAACTAGTCTACACACCCAAGGTTGGTTAAATGATGGACTTTGGTATTTCAACAAGAATGTCGTAACTCGCAATGCTACCAACTTTAATTTATCATTCCAAAATTAATACAAACTTAAAACGTGACAATTTTGTATGCACGGTAAGTTAAGTTCTACTCAAGTTGTTGAGAGGTGATGGACCAAATCAAGGCATACAAAGATCATTTTCTAACTTAAATCTATAATTTGCATAAGGGAAAGATGTTGCACACAAGGAAATCTAAATCTATTTGTAATAAATTAGAACGTTGCACAAAAAGAAATTCTGATTTACTTATAGTAAATGTAAATGTTGCATGAAAGGAAACAATAATATACTTGCAAGAAATGTAAATATTTCATAGAAGGAGATTCTAATCTAATTGCAAGAAAAGATAATGCTTGAAATGGAAACCATAACCTATTATAGAAAAAAAACCTAATATAACTTCATAAAGTAAATAACATGAAATCAATAGTTGAATTGAGGCTTCTGTGATTCATAATGGTTGAAAGAGTAGCTTCGGCGTAAATCACATGGAGACAAACATTTGTTGACGCGTTTCGAACCAACCAGTGTGGTTCATCGTTGGTTCGAAACGTGTCGACAAATGTTTGTCTACATGTGATTTACGCCGAAGCTACTCTTTCAACATGAAATCAATCATAACTATTGCATTCAAAGAATATTCTATGCTAATGAAAAACTTCAATAATTGTTTCAAGTAGTGACAAAGGAAACTATCTATGTGCTATTAAATTCATGAGCTCAATCACTAACTCTAACTGCATAAATAAATTACAAATATGAAAAGAAAGGTCCTAAGTAGTCCCTATTTTTCATCACACTTGTTTGCAAGGCCTAGGACACAATATGAAGGACTAGGGAGAAAAAAACAAGCTTAAAGAGAAATACTGGTCAAGTTTTGAGGGATTCTATGTGGTGCTATATGATGCTACAAGATTTCTACAAGATTGCCATGCTTTGCTACATGATTGAATATGAGAGAATTCTAAGGGCTTAAAAGGTGATCTAAAGGTGAGGAAGGGTATGGGAATGGAGGGGAATGTTATGGAAGTCCTTTCTAGCCTATTACTCCTTAGGAGCCCATCTTGCACAATGAAGGAATGCAAATAATGATCCCTAACAAATAGTTCCTGAACTTCCTATATGTATACTTCTTGAAGAATTTAATGAGGATGGGAATAGGATACTAATGATAGGGTCAAACTGAAAATGGAAATGCTTTTCCTTGCAAACTAGTAGTATGACCTACACACCACAAAGTTTACTCAACCTTGCAAAAAATTTAAAGCATGCTAACAATATTAATTGCAGGAAATTAAAATAGAAAAGAAAGGATAAGTTGCATTTTATTCAAGATCTAACTACTGCATCAAAAGGAAACATATATTTTAATGATTTCTAATACAAGGCCTATAACCAAAATTTCCAAGGGATATGATTAAAATATATGCAAAGGAAAATTTTCATATAAAAAAAGCTTGTATGAAAGGAAATATTGCTAACCTAAGCACATACAAGAAAATGCATGATAAAATTGTACAAAGGAGAGAGGATAGAGTGCCTGGGTTGGGCACTAACACAAGGGAACTCAGTCCTCTAAAAAACACTCTGATTAAAGGAAACAAAATACTTCTCATTTATCTCAAATAGTGCTCAAGTACATGATATAGAAATAAAAATGACAAGTACAAACTCCTAGCTCTAGCAGTCACTATTAATCTCTAAAAACTTGAATCCTACTGAGCTCTTGGGATATTTTATTTATAAAAATTGAGTGAGGGGGAAACCTCCTTGGAAGGAGGGTGCTTCCCTCCAAAATCCCTATAAAAGTGGATCTAGTTCCCTGAGATCCTCACAGGCATGGAGTGTAGTATCTTCCCAATAGACAATTGAGTTGTTTGGTGACTAAATGTAGGTAATGGGACTCCTACATTCTCTCGAATTATTCTCGAATGCACATTTGCAAAATAAATTCTCCTTTTCCTGCACATTAATCATGTCAAGAGACAATATATGATAGCATTCCCTAATATCCCTAATAAATAAATTGTACAACAAAATGGTGTTATCAAATGTAAAGAGAGAGGTAAACGTACATTGAGGATTGGTCAGATGGACATTGATTTATACTTATTAATGAGGCCCATCATCATCTCCCCACTGAAGTATTTCTCTCCCTCTGAGAATCTAAGCCACTTAATTGCCTTTCTTTCATAGCCCTGGTGGAATCCATGACCTCCCAAGGTATCTCTAATGAAGTGCCCTCTTGAGGGTGTAACCCTACATTCTTCTCTATCTCTTCCCATTCATGCTTCTCTTCTTCCTGCTCTTCTCTTTATTGTATACCTAATAGAATAGGAGGGTTGAAATTAAGCCCAATATAGTTGAACTCCACCTTTGAACTATTATTTTATATAAGGGTGTCTTTTCCAAGGAATTCCTCGGTCTCTTTGGAGAGTTATACTCTATAATTTTTAAGCTATGTGGTAGGGAGTGCCAGCTCCTCTAACAAGCTTGCAAACTCTTGGTTCCTAGCAACTTGAAAATTCCCTCAAAGTGTAGGATGGCTTGTTCTTATTTTTCTATGTAATTTTTTTTCCAGTTTGGGGTCTTCATAAATGATTCTATGGTTTCCAATGACAAGATGATGAGCTCTCAAATTAGCTCTGATCCATAATGATTCATATGTTTCCTTAAACATTACCCTTTTGTCTCTTCATCCCTTTCTTCTTCATGAGTCATCCAAGAGGCCAATGCCATTAATTGTAAATCTACCATCCTAGAATTAGGATCCTAGAAGGTCATGTAAGTCCATATGAGATTATGCATATAGAATTTTTCCATTATAGCTCTATCCTCCACACTAGATCTATGATAGAATTCAATAAACATTTTGTAGTATTGGAAAGGGAGTGAACCATAGTCTTCTAGGATTTTGATATAAGATTGAATCCATTATTATTTGAGGAAAATGGCATATTTTTTTTGAGGTGTATATTCATTAGGCATCCTCCATATCCATTCTTTCCATAGTGGCAAGTTTCCCTTATTTCTCTTGGAGTTGTTCTTTCAATCTTATATTTTCTATCTGTAGTTGTTCCCTCATGTTTTCCTCTATGAAAATTTAATCAACCATCTCCTAACCTAATTTTATCACCTTCTCCTCCATCAGACCCATATCCTTAGTCATTTTGGACTTTACAATCTACATCCATCAGTGGCTTCTACTTTGCTCTTTGTCTAGTTCAAGGAGGATTGGGACTGTAAATTTGGTGGGGATTCTTTTTACTTCCTCATAAAATTTGTAATAAGACCCAAGTTAATGTTGGGGATTAGATTCTTGTATCTCTTTTTATCCTTCACCTCCTTCATGTGGCTATGTATCATTTTCCTGTAGCATTTCCCTGCATTCCTCTAGCACCTCTTTGCCTTCCTGTAGCACTGCCCTGATTTCCTATAGCTTGAAAATTTATTCTTGTATTTGTCTAATCTTGGCTTCCCTTGTGCTTGAATTATTTTGTGAGGCTTCAGGATACTTCCCTTTCACTTTGAGGGAGTTCATTTCTTTAGTTTTCTTCTTATCATTCTCCAATTCTTCCTCCCGGTGGCTAGATGACCCCTCAATGGTGATGGGGGTTATTGAGGAAGGTTTCTCGGTTTTCCCTACTTTACTCTATTGCTTCTCCTCTTCTTGAAATCTAGAGGGCCATGCTTTTAATGCCTCCCCTTGGACTTGACTAGTGTAAAGGTTTCCAAGGTGGTAGCCACTTCTTATTCAATATTTTGTTCTGATAGGCTTTCTTGCTACTCCTTTCTCCTTCTCTTCTGAGGTCCCGAAGGTTCCCTAAGAAATTCTATCTCATTATATGATTGTTCATCTTCCTTTCCCTCTTTAGCCTCTTCTTTTTCCTTCAATTTTTCTTCCTCCTTATCCTCTACAACCTATTCTTCTGCAAAACCATTCTTTGTTGTCTATTCATGTTCTAGTAAGGCTTGGGCTTGGGTTTCAAGGAGATATTTGTTCTCCATATCCACAAAATATGTCCATGACATATGGTTTTGCATATGTTCTAGAGAATCTATGACAATGATCCTTATGAGCCCATGGTGTGCTATGTATAGATGTTTTCCCTCTCTTACGCTTTGGATCATTTCTATTATGGACTAGAGAAGGAAGTGGGGAATGCTTAATTTGCTTAGGATAGGAAAATCCATATAGAACCTTAATAGGCATAGAAAACCTTGAGCCTACGCTCATAGGATAGGAATTTTAGAATTTGACAGTCTACCTCATCCCATGGGTAGGCTATGCTATCTCTTCTAGCCCCATTTTTATCTTCAGTCAATTTCTCTTGAGCTAGGAAGAAGTTATTATTGGTTGTGATAGCCTATATTATCTCCTCCTTGATCCACCTTACTTCTATGGGAAATGTGGTCACCCTACTAATGATTTCTTCATTTAAATGGTTAATAAGCCCTCTCATAATGGTGGTAGGACTATCTTCCCCTTGAGGTTGGAGGCCTACTGCAAACTCATGAGTAATTTCATCATCAAACCCTTTGATTTTCCCAAATAACTCCAACCACTAGTGGTTTGCAAATATTTCTTTGATAGGAGGGTGTTGGTGGATAGTTAATGAGTTTGTAGTCTCTCTTCTATTAAAATCGACCCCATCATCGCTACTATAATATTTCCAAAGTTTTACAAGGGAATTATGCTACCAATTTTTACCTTTTAGAGTTGTTATAGACATATTTGGGCACATCAACCCCAAAATCATATGTCAATGATATTAGGTCTCATCAATCCCTAAAATAGTTGTTTTATACCCTAAAGAAGCTTAGTCATCTGAATGCCTCATTCCCCAAAAGTTCCATCTCAGAAATCATCTAGAAAGTACCTAAACTGAACCATATCTGAAATCCTTGTGTTAGGGTGAGATGCATCTCACCTGCTACACTATCTAAGTGAGATGCATCATAGTTTGTCCCTTTAGTAAGTGCAATGGGTGAGGATGGACAAAAATTCTGGGGCAGTTTGTTAGTTGGTTGCTCATGGAATCTTCTAAAACTTCTCCTGTGCCACTTGCCTCTCTGAATTCGCCGAAGGATGACCAAGGGAACTAGGAAACCATCTCCAATTTCCCCTTCTTGTGGAACTAATTTCAACAAATGGAATGACATTCATCATCCCCATTGATGACTCACCCTCTTGCAATTATCTATAAAAGGATCTCCCATCCAAGAGATCAAGAGGCTAAATTATTCTGAGTTGTAAGGAAGTGCTACTAGTTTCAATATTGAGGTGAGATCATTGTGATATTGTTGGTGTGTTATTACTGATTCATGAGGTGAAGAAGGCTTGAAGCTGGGAGGATGGTTCTGGATCAGAATTTTTATGGGTTGTAATTCTCCTTGATATCAATAAATTTCTTCGATATTTTTCCCAATTGATTGTGTTAATTGTAAATGCATTCATTTGTTTAGCATATTTTTGATTCTATGATGCTTATGCTATGATGGATCATTATGCTTTGACAGGTCTTTGTTTTTGTAGTTGTGTAGGTACTCTCCAAGCGTGTTAAGTACGGGGAGGAGTTACGGGATCGGCCAAAGGAGAGGGAGATCAAGCAAGGATTCAAGTGGAAGTTATAGGTTGGTCTTCATAATCTTTTTCTTATCTATCACTCATAGGAAAGATATTGAATTGCTTTAAATTGTTGTTTCTAGGTTAGCTACCAAACCTAGAGGGTTAGTCATTTGACAAGACACTAATTTTCTCAAAAACAAGAGCAGTTTAGGGTTTTAGAGTAGAGATAAGATGAGTAGTGCTCTTTATTGGTTAGGGGAAGGAAAAAATTACATGCCCAACTAAAAAAAAGCTCATCCCCAAACTATTATGCTTATTTCACAATTAAAATTCACACTTTAAATTTCCTTTCACTTTCAAGAGTTTGCTATAGTTTTTTATTATGCATAGGAGGTGAGGAAAATTATTTACCTACCTTCCCCTTGGAGATTCCTTTGTGAATGTAGGGTTTTGTGGGAAAATTCCATAAGACCAAGCTCTTTTTCATCTCTTGGAGAAATCTTGTAGCACCTGAGATCAATCCTTTAGCACATAGTCAATATCGTGTAGAATGGAGTATGTATCCTATAGTCATTGCATTTAAACCTTATAGCTTCCATTGTAGTAGTCAATGAAACCCATGGTGTAGTTAGCTAAACTTATGATGATGCTATTGGGCCTCTTTAATTTTTTGGAATGAACAGTTTATAACACCCTCATACCACATCTACCCAAGTAACCAACCAACCAGGTAAACATGTGATGAGAAGGTACTATGATATGATTTGAATCCCTATGTGTCTGTTAAGGAAGTGGAACTAATGAAACACATCACACAGACCTTCCACATTAGCGAAATAACCCTTATGAGCGATCCCAACAACTCAGGTAACTAGCCCCTATGTCCCACTAACGTTTTATACCATTAAACCCCTTAAAACTCCCTTGATATGGGCAATCATGCATCCAAGAGGCTCCATATGCTCCCACAACATGGATATGCATGCATTTGGAGAATTTTCTCCTCAGATCTATGTCCACACTATGGGATTTGTGCCACTTTTTAGGCCCATAGCCTAGGTCACTGCCCAAAACTCAATGAAAGTTTCATAAATGAATTTACACAATAGAACAATGATGCATTTGCAAAAACACTGACAATGTCTAGACTAGACCCCTACTAGCCATGACAAACATTTCATCAAACATGTCACAAACATGAAAGCTATAGGTCTTAACAATAGAAGTAAGCATAGGGGTCTCATACTTATTTGATAATCACTAAGAAGCATTGATGCCTCAACACATTAGCTGCAATTTCATATATTAGGCCATAGTTATATTGTTAATGCAGTTACAAGTAAAAATGTGATGAGAGACATACATAGCCGCTGCCATAATGCATGTTCATAACTAGCATAAGAAAAATAGAAATAGAAAGGATATAACAACGATCTAATCCACATATAAACTAGTATAATACTCATGAATTAATAGAGAGAAATGACTACATATTAATGATGCAAAGGCTTACTAGGTTTGGGACTACCATGAACCACTCGACCATAGACACAGATGAGCCAAATATGTTTAAGCCAATCACCCCCATGCCATATTCCAATCACGAATGTTGTATCTCATGGAACAATCCATCAAAACCAAACTATGGTTTCCATAGGCCAAACCACCTCAACCCATCAAATAGTGACTCCGCATCACGGTCGGACATTAAAAACAATCACTGGATTGGTCTCTACCCAAGCCTTCCAAGGCTTTAGAGCATTTGATTCAACTCGGCTTCCAGGAATAGTAACTAAACACATGGCTACTACCAAGCTCCATATCATTTGTCCAAACAAGGCTCTAGGACTAGTAACTCAACCCACAAATGTTGTTGGGCTCCAGAGCATTTATCCAACTATTGTAGCATCTACCACCACCCTCCAAAATTTTGGCCTAGACCCAATTTTCGAGGTTCCCTTGAGAGTTTCACTTAATGACTGCACACACTTGGGTTCACTCCATGAGCTCGTGTGAGTCTTTTGACCCACCTTGCTTAATCATTTCACCCAATTTTTTGCATGTTGATGTCAAAGTCATTCTTGTGACCATGTTCTAGTTATACTCAAAGTCTTCGCTTTGTGTGTACTTGTTGTGTTTGTTATGAAAACATCTATCGCACTCACACACAAAGTCACATTCACTATAGCGCAAACATTATCACAGTTGACCAACGATCAATCAAAAGTGTCACACTTGTTGCTTACACCATTGGTCAGTCATGTTGAGCATGTGTGTCTGGATGGTTTCAATAATCTCGTCATGAAGTCATGTAAGTGTGTGTTTGCAAGATCATGTATGCATCTTTCTCTCGTTCACACACTTAGTCACTTTGTTGAAGTTCTCATGACCAGATTTGCCTCTGATAACCGGACCATCACCCCACCATTGAATCGATCAGATGTCACCCAGAACAATGCAGAAGCACCAAGCAAGCGATTTCAAGGTGTGCTGTTCGCAAGAAAACCAATCAACCTTCATGCTGGTCAACCAGAGAGTTTGAATCAAAAACCACCCCAGGACTAACTCCCCTTGAAAATTTTGCAGATGTTGCAGACCTTTCCCACTCTGATGACTGAGAAAATTGTGTACACATGTCAGACAAACACCTAGTGCCCATCCTTGTCTCCCTCAGAATATTGCGCATTTTTCCATCCAGCCCTCTTGACAGTCGACCGGCTTCTCACCCAGAAAATTGCACAGTTTTCATGAGAAATTCCTTTGTTTCCCAGTAGTCCACTCTGCTTAGAGATTGTGTAGAGGTGACTAATAGGCCAGCCTCCCAGCATCAGTGCAGTTTTTCTGCCAGCAGCTCTCGGTAATCGAAAAATAGCTCCCTCTAGGAATTGCACAATTTTTGTTGCCATGCTCCAACAACTAACTGCCAATTCCCTCTAGGAATTGCACAATCTTTTCTGCCAAGCTCCCAGCACCTGACTTCCAGTTCCCCTTAGGAATTGTGTAGTTTTTTCTGCCAGTGACCCAGTAGCTACTACTAGTTCCCCTAAGGAATTGTGTAGTTTTTGCTGCCAATGACCTAGCAACTAACTACCAGTTCCCCTTAGGAATTGTGCATTTTTTGCTCCAAAGCTCTCGCTTCCCACTCATTCTAGAAATTACACAGATTTTTCCTACCCAACCTTTTCGTAACCCAAACTATTTCTCTCAAAAATTGCACAGTTTTATCCTCCAACTGAGCTAGACCCCGCATACAGTCACTGTCGATCCGCATTTCCCATCTTCATCACCTGGTGACTCCTGCGTAGTTTTCATCAGTAGTGCCTGAAGCCTCCATCCCACCTCACAACCTTGTCACCTCTCCCGAAAACCTACATCTGAAATAATCATGCATCATGGTAGACTAAGAGGTTTATGGATTTGATGTCGTCTCGTCATGAGTGACTGTAGACATAGCTACACAAACAAAGATGGCATGATGACAGATGGGATGAACAAAGAGAGCACATGTAGAAGGACAGGTTCACTAATAGACGAACAGATGATGCATGCAAAGAGATGTACTTGTGAATGGATGATCATGCAAAGATGTGTTTGTGAATGGAAAGACAGGCAAACATGAAATATGTGTTCACAAATGGATGGACGGATGAACATGCACCTTTCGTGAACGGAAAAACCTATCAAGCTTACCAACATATAAGCAAGGAGCCATGTGTGAATGCAACATCAAGCAAACCAATGACCATCGAAGACTCCACGCACTTTGCCATGCGGAAGTGAAGCTATGACACACCATGAGGACATCCATCACCCAGCAACACTACATCTTGACATGCACACCAACAACAACACGAATGTACCAACACTATCATGTTGAGTCATGTCATTAATCATGTCGTCGACATATCTACTATGGGACATACTATCAATCAATGCAATGTAACGTGGAAGTCCAAGAGACCCACTTGTTGTATTAAGATTCATGTAAAGTCAAAAAGTCATGGAAGTCAAATAGTCATGAAGATAGTCAAACAACCACAATGGTCAGTTTCACCCTTGCATATAAATACCCCCTCATTTGTACATGCAAACAACTTTTCACCTAAGCTCCTCCCACATAGCCTTGAGAGTCTATAATATTTTCTTGGAGGAGTAAGTAGTGGCTCCAATGCCTTGCACGTGGGGTTAGTGATGTATGGTGTAACGATGTGCCTCATAGGCCAACATGTTTTCACACATATATTGTAACTATTGTAACACTAATCTTTAACAATTGCAAAGCATTTTGCTTTAACTTGTGTTTAACACTTGAACTAATTCAATTGTTGCAATACATATATGTTAATGAAAATGTGTTGTATATGGTTATTAATGTTGTCTCTCCCATGTAGAGTATTCTCTCGGACATCAGACAGAACTTTCACATAAAACTTGCTATAACAACCATTGTACTCATGCGACTAATCTACTGAGTGTTATGCATGTTACCTTCCCTTTTGTGTTGTGACTTTGGCATTCGTGTGGACTGTTCCGCCGGAAGCTGTGCACGTCCTATTGTGTTGTGTGTTCCTAGTAGAGTTGGGACTTCTCCCAACCAACTTGGGACTCACTCCCACCTTCTTCCTCTACGGTGAAAGCACCATTGACACAAGTGACACTTACAATCACCAGGCACACGAACCTCACTTCTCGAAAGACAAAGAAGACCGCTCTTCTATGCTGACAAATAAGAGTTGAGGAAAATATTTAAGATAATGGCAATCGGGCCATCATACTTGATGGGACTCCCACACCAAACAGTGTGAGGTCTAGTTGGAAATTCATACCAGGGTGACCCCTTGAATGTTGGCGAGTCCATCACCATCAACATTTATGGCACTAGAATGAGGGCCAGATGTGTAGGTTTTAACCCCGTACAGAAATTACTTGCATACGAATTCTAAATCACAGGAAAAATAAAAATGCGAGAGCATAACACATAAAACACATATACACAGAGATTTCCCACTGGATCCCAAAACCAGGACTACCAGCTTGATTTTTCATTATATTCCTTTCAATGTTACAATACATATTTATACATGCCGAAGCATGCAATACCATGGACCAAAAACCATCGCATCCAAAACCATGGACCGAAAACCATAGGTAGTTTCGCCCAACCTAATATAGGGTCCAAAAAGAAATTTCCCGAGGCACTGCCCCGGACCACGTAGAGGGGGGCTACCCGCCCCCCTCAAACCCCCCCGCTACGCAATTGGCGCAACGAAGGGGGGGCTCTTCCCCCCATCTAACCCCCCGGTTCACTACGTGGGTTTTTCGTGGAAAGAATATAACACAACCCAACAATCTCCCACTTGTTGTTTTCTTTCCATAGGGGGCCACAGGAGAGCTTAGTCATTTTTCCAGCCCTGAAACGCCCATTGTTTCTCTACATGAAGAGAACTTCTCAGAGCTCACAGATTTTGTCAATGCATCTGTAGTATTCTTCAAAGTGTCCACCTTTACCAGCAACACCTTTTTTGTCTTCTATCATATCACTCACAAAGTGATACTAAACATCAATGTGCTTTGTCTTTGAATGATAAGCAGGGTTCTTTGCCAAGAAAATTTCACTTTGGCT
>APFE031120230.1:0-71323 GCA_000404065.3 Pinus taeda | reverse complement strand
GAGGGCACACAAATTTGTAAGATCCACCACCCTTTCCCCCATCAAGTTTGGTCACATAGTTCCACAAGGGTGTTGATGTAGCTTTCCCATCTTGTGTTTCAGTGTCCCCTTCAGGTTCATCCCCATCCTCTTCAAACCCTTCCTCCTCATCATACATTGGGTCACTCATATTGGGACCAATGTCCTTTTTTGTTTCTTCCCTTCTATTCCTATTCCCCTTTGCCATCATTAAAACCAAGGGTGGAATGATACATAGAAGCCAAAAGAACACCATCTTGGAATATAGGTGGTGGACAACCTGTAAATAAAGGAGCAAGTAGAAACAATGGGAAAGAGTAGGAGAGGGAGGAGAAAAATACAAAAAACTGTCAAAAAAATAAGGGAGTTTGGGGTTTGAACTTACCTCTTTAGCTTTTGTAGATGAAGTCCTCCAAGCTCCTCCTCCTTCTCCTAGCTCCTCCTTCTTCACTCCTCCAAGCTCTCCTCTCTTCTCCTCTCCTTTTCTCTCTTCTCTTCTCCTCTTCTCTCTTCTCTTCTCCAACTCTCATAAACTCAAAGTGAGAAAATGAGGAATGAATGGGGGCTTTATTCTTTTCATTCACTCACTCTAACCTCACCCTAACCCACCCACTTTATGCTAGGTTAAGATAACTTTAAAAAAAAAAATGTATTTTTCCCTTGCGCGCGGCCTCCTTGCCCGAAGCGTACGCTTCCACCTCCGAAGCGCCATGCTTCTGAGGCCCGAAGCGCCGTACGAAGCGCGCTTCGGAGGCATGGAAGCGGCGCTTCCAAATTTCCAGGAAGCGGCTTAAAAAGCCGAAGCGACGCTTCCGAATTCGGAAGCGCCGCTTCCGGCCAAGCTTCCTAGGCGCTTCCATACGGGACGCGCTTCGGGGCTTGGAACCGGGGGGGGCGCTTCGTGCAACACTGCTCTAGATTATCAGAAACCTCCACACTGCTACCCGTCTTCACTTGATTTACTGCTGAAATTCCTTGGTCTTCACGGGAATCTAGTTGGAGTTTGGATTTTTTTTATCTTTTTGCTGATTGGTCTCATTATTGAGAACTAGCAGGAGATCCTCCTTAAAAATTGTAAAATGATCTGATTTGGCGGCATCCCACCACCTTGATTTTCGGCTGTTTTTCCTAGCTTTATTCTTCCCAGATTTAGGACTATTTTAAGGGAATGCCCGATTTCATAACATGCTCTACAATGAAAAGAAATATTTTCATAATTCCTATTACCTTATAACCCACTTATTATTTAACCTGTTTTGTTTTCCTGTCCCTATCCCTTGATCCAGTCCAGTTAGTTATTTTCCAGTCAAATATAGACGTTAGCTAGTCTGATTGCCCAGGTCAATATAGCCGTTCCCTGGTCAAATTTATTATTTAACCTGTTTTGTTTTCCTGTCCCTATTCCTTGATCCAGTCCAGTTAGCTATTTTCCAGTCAAATATAGATGTTAGCCAGTCTGATTGCCCAGGTCAATATAGCCGTTCCCTGGTCAAATTTAGCTGTTGGATGTTCTGCTCTATCTATTTCTCATGCAGCCAGGACCTGATTCTTCATCTTGTCTTGACGATGAACCACACTCGTTGGTTCAAAACTTGTTGACAAAAGCATTCTAATGTGATTTACGCCGAAAATTCTTCTGAGAACTTAATATGGATTATAGAAGCCTCAATTCCACAAAGGAAATATTTTGTTAAAGTCCATCTCCACACAAATGCGTGCATATGTGGGCTTCAAGTAGTGTTTAGTATCATTGCTTTGGCAATAAAGTCTGCCTAAGGCATTACCAATTGCATTCAATGATGAAATATTCCACATATGCAAAAGGAGATTGGGGAGCCTTACTCAAATTGGAGCAGTAGAGATTGAAGTTGAAAGTGGGTTGAAGGAGGGATACCAGGGTTTCATAGAAAGCCCTGCACTAGCCCAGAACCATGGACCAAAATCAGATAATAGCACCTGATTTTCAGCTTTATCAAAGTATGTAGCAAAGAATCCTTTGGCTAGGGGATAGATATTCAAATCATCAGAAATTAAGGGTTTCCAGTGTACATAAATCCAAGAGTGGAGATCAATTACTTGTGATCACAGGCCATCAAACCTGCAAATCAGACCAGCCTCCAAGAAGAATTTTGCCTCACTCGGAGTTTCAACCTCCAAAACAACCTCACTCAATGGGGCTTCATGAACTGACAGCCCAGAAAAAGAGGAACCATAATCAGTTTTCATGACATCACGAAAGGAAGGAGGAACTGCAGCCAGATTTACACCCACCATGGCATTTCCAGAACCAAAGACCATTTTTGAGCCCACCGCCGAAGAAGCAGGGGGCAGCTGCAAGGAGGATGCGACGCACATAGCAGCAAGAGATTCGGAAGCGGAGGGCAAATGCAATCTAGTTGCCAAGGAAAAATACTGAATCAACCTTTTGTCAGAAGACATGCGAAATTGAAGAGATCGATCTACCCACAGATGAAAACGCCAGAGATTCTGAGGAGATACCGGAAACTGCAACACATGAAGAGGAAGGAGTCAAAACTGTAGTGGGAGAGGGAACGACCATTTGAAATATTTGGTAGAGCGGGAGGCTGTCAGCTAGGGCTGAACCCTAGCTGCCACAACAAGATTTGAACCTAATTCCTTCTGAACCTACACATATCATACTTTTATGACTCAGTGTCATTAAAGGTACCATTCTGTGCTTTGATATCTTATTCTCTCCTTTTGGTGTCAAGGTGACCGAGCATAAAACAAAATGTTAAATTGTGATTTGACTCTATTCCTGATTAGATAAATCCTTATTGGTGGGTAATGCTTTACGGATCCATAATTTCCACATAGAATCCCAGTTGCAATTATTCTACCTAACCAGCTTTGATGTAAAACGTCTCCTTTTGGTTGCTTGGAATATTTGCACTTTAGGAAAATATCAGGGTGGTTTAGGGGATAGTTGACTTATGTGCACAGGTGTAGTTTTCACAACTATGTGGGTGATCAAAGTTCTTATGAGATTCTCACACACACAAGCATGGACAGGAATATACACATAAGAATGAGAAAGAGTAGACTGATACGTTCATCACGTGATGCGATATCTCATTACATGGTAGGAAAGAGGATTATGTTAACTAACTTCCAAATACCTAACTAATAACCACTTCATTAATGATTACATTAAATGTCCCATTGTTACAGATCATTTATTATTCATTTTAGTCATATGTTCCAAATATGATCATTATCTCCCACACCTGGCCATACTGTTTATTTTACATTCTTCAGGATGCAAAAAGCAAAGGCTTTGGACAAGCAAGATGTTTGCATTCCACAAGATAAGATAAAGAAAATAACATTTGGAAGTGGAAAATATTAGGCAAGGTTGATGGAGTGCAATTTATATTAGCATTCGTTTGTTTGACCATTGACTCACCAGTGGGATGAGAGCCAATGTTTCCTGAAAAGTCAGTCTTTCCACCATTGATATAGGACTGGGTTTCTTCACTAAACTCATCTTCTCCACCTCTTGGTGGTCCAGCATATGAAGATTTTTAACACTCTATCTTGATTCTTCACCCTTTTTGAGAGTCTTCTTCTAATGAATTATAGCATATACTGCATAATATACGTGCTGTTTGCCTTCTCTGTTTTGCTGCTTGACTTGTTTCAGCAACAAAATCCTCTAGGGCTTTATTTCTTGAGCTTTGTCTCTCCTGACACCTCCTTGGCCTAGGTATTATGGCTGAATTTTTAGTGAAATTAAACAGCCTTTCTACTGAATTAACCCTGCATTCTCAACATCTAGCAATCAAAATAACTCCCTGTTTCAACCACATTAACAAGTTTCTTTTTGGATTAGTCATTACAAGAATGCACTTGGATGTGCTTTTTATTCTATAATTTGGATGTGCTTTTTATTCCACAAATGCTTCTTGCAAACTCCATCTGTCTTGCTACAAGAGCTTTGTGCTCAATTGTTCCCATGGCAAATCTTTATCAATATAATAATGTTGAAGGTATAAAATTTATACCACCATGTTGTCTTTGTCCATTATCTGTTCAATTGATTTCAAATGATCTTTAACATCTTTGTTTTTAGCAAATGATGTTGCAAGGAGTCAGATTCCTCCATTTTAGTTGAGAATAACACATTTTTAAAGAAAAGCATTCGTTTTTTGGTTGTCAATCTGTATTTTTCTTCTGGAGAAACTGTTTATTTTGATTGGAATGACCAAAGTTTTGGTTGGACACTCCACCCAAAAGCGTTCATCCTTTATCTGAGGTTTCATGCAATTTTCTTGGGTTTCATCACGTGAAATGTTCATCATTACCATCTTGAACTTTTTGGGAAGTCTCTCATTTGTAATCCAGAGCTCATCATTACCATCTCGAACTTTGGGAAGTCTCTCATTTGTTATCCATAGTTGGAATAGCATCGTGACTTTTCAATTCTAAGCATCATACTTCTTTTGGGCCTCTACATTGGAGTCACTCGGAATTTCGTTTCTCAATATAAGATTGTCCAAACATTTACATTCAAACATGATAAGCATTTCTATTCCATGATTTAAAATTCCAACTTGTTTTCCCTCCAACATTATTTTCCCCAGGGAAAAATCGTAATTTTCAATTATAAGAAAATTACATGCTGTAGATGCCTGTGGCATATGCTATACGTGTGACTGTAGTCATCCAAAATGTATATAAGTCTGTACATATTACACATTTAGGGTGGACCTTCAAAGTTCAGTAATAGTTATACAAAAAATTCACAAAATTTCAAAATTGCTTTGCTGTAGATTTTCCGCTAGCTGGTGCATCAAAAATCTATGATAAATTAGGGCCTATCGGCCCACTGCTGCATCTGTTCTATATAAGGCTTGTGATCCCTCCAGCATTATATGAGATAATTGGCCATATATAAGTTTCAGAAAATTTCTGTTTTATGCCCTAGAAAATGAGAAAACAATTTTTCTCGACTATCACTTCAAAAAATTAGTTTTTAATTTCTGAATACAAATGCACATCTTCAAAATTATTGTCACTACAGGGTAAGTATTGAACAATCACAAAACTTAAGTGCATGAATACTCCATTTTCTAGAAAAAGATTGTCTTTATTCTTCTTCAAGAATACCCGAATCTCACAGACTGGTTGTTTATTCGATGTCAATTTCTCACGGATTCTTTGTATTGCCCTTCGTCCCCACATTTAAAACAAAAACTGTTTTCTACGACCGCTTAATTCCTCAAAGGTTGCTACCCAATTCAAATGGATAGTGGTGGCTTTCCGTTGTATTATGGTGATTCAAACCATGGTGGTGGTACTGGCTTCTCTTTATCTAATGGGCGCTTATACTATGTTGGCTTACCTTTCTAATCTCGTCCTGTTTGGCAGCTTCTCTGAATGACGGCTTATCAGAACAACAACTTATCAAGCCCTCATACGGCAGCTCTTCCACGAGCTATCTCACTTTAAAAAAATGGCTCCTTAGGCTTCACGGTGGTTTGGCATATCAATCAAATCATCCATGGCGCTTTTTACCTTCACACTTTTCTAGGCAACCAAGACAGGGACACAAATCAGAAACTTCTCACTGATTGGGCAACCAAGAAAAAACGCACTCCTTTCCTTGGAAGCATCTAAGAGTAGAAAAGACGGAAACATCTAAAAGACTGGGAAAGAAGGAAACATCTCAATATATTTGCTTTATCTAATAATGTATTTGATTTTGATGCAATATCTTTTGTAATTACAAAATTAAAAATAAGGAGAATGTTTGTATTGTTTATAAAATGCTCATCTCTCCCTCATAATAAATGATGATATTTCTGGAGAGCTGTTTTGTTATCCTCTTTTCTTTGTTATGTGATTCTCTGAATCAGTTTCTCAGAACTGCAGGTAGATCAATTGGTATCAAAGCATAAGATTTTGGAAGCCATCCACCTCTTCAAAGATTTTTGTTTTTTAGGCTCATAGATTTCAATCCATTTGGTGGATGAAAATCATGCCTCCCCGTCAAGAGCCCTCAACTGTGGACTCACCAGTCCATGACTTAGCCATGGCTCTTCAAGAGCTTATTATGTTGCAACAACGACGCCCTTCAGGGCAATTGCTGCTCGATACCCGCTTTCAGTTGCCCAAATTCTCAGGCCAAATGAATGGTGAGGCTGTCGATTCTTGGCTCCGTAGTCTCTCCAACTATTTCAGAACATGTCCAACTATGGAAGAGGAAATGAAACTCAAATTGCCAATCTACAATTGGAAGGCCCGACACAGACATGGTGGGATACCCATTTGGAGAATGTCCTTAGTTGTCGAACTGGGAGAACCAACAAAGAACAAATCGACACCTATCACATCTTGGGATAACTTTTGCCAGGCCTTAAGAGAACGCTTCTAGCCCCCAGGATATATCCAAAATCTCCTTGCCAAATGGTTACAACTTCAACGACTACCGAAGCAATTAGTGCAAGCTTACATTGTTGTCTTCTGCAAGTTGCGCATTCAGCTCCATATCTCCGATCCAGAAGAGGTACGAATTATCAAATTTAATTTTGGTTTGCTAATGCTTTTTCGCCGAGAAGTTGATTTGTTTGATAGTACTTCATTGGACAAGGCATTTATTCAAGCCCTGGTTGTGGAACGCAAAGTGGGTCCTCGAATTCGATCTCCTCAAGCCAGAATTGGTCCATCTCCCTCTGGTTCTTCTAATATAGCCTTTGCCTCATCCCCCACATCTCACAATACCCCTTGGTGTACATTTCATAAGACCAACTCACATGCTTCTGCAGATTGTAAAGTACTGGAAAATCTATGCCCTAACAAGACTCTTATTATAGAGGTCAAGCAACTAAATGCCACTACCCCTCTTGCAGTTGTTTCTCTTTACAACCCCACTGAAGTGGACCCCTCTCTCATCCTCATGACTGCCACCTCTGGTGCACCTCTATTTACACATAATTGTCAAATTAAACATGAGTTGGCCACTCTTATTCTCGACTATGGCAGTCAAAAGAATCTTGTGGCACAAGACTTGGTTCAACGTCTTTGCCTTCCCACCACTCCACACCCACACCCACACCCTTATCAGCTTGGTTGGGTCCAAAATGACGGTCCTCGTCTTACCATCTCCCAATGATGTGCTGTAACCTTTGCTATTGGCCCTTTTCGCGATACTGTGGTATGTGATGTTTCTCCTCTTGATTGTGTCGATTTGTTACTGGGCATTCCATACCAAGAAGCTCAACATGCCGTTTATTGTGCTAAAGATCACCAATACTACTTGCAGCACGATGGCCGCACCTATGTGCTCACATCCTTAGCTAGCACATCAACCCAACCTTCTACAAGCAAAGCTCCCATTACGAGAGCCAATTTAAACCAATGTGTTTCTTTGTGCTTGGTTCACCTTGTCAAGCCAGACAACCTCACCAATCTGGTCCCTCCTGTAATGGCTCCCTACTCCAAGAATTTGCAAATGTCTTCACCCAACCCACAAGGTTGCCTCCAACACGGTCTGTTGAACACAAAATCGATCTTATTCCTGGTGTTTCCTTACCCAATACCCCATCTTGTCGCCTCGGTCCTTGAGAGGCCACTGAAATTGAACGCCAAATTGAACAATTGTTGACATCCGGTCATATTCAACCTTCATCCTTGCCATGTGCATCTCCAACTTTTATTATTCCCAAAAAGGATACTTTTGAATGGCGCCTCGTGACAGACTACCGGGCCATTAATAAAGCCAATGTTAAAAATAACTACCTCCTACCCCACATTGAGCATTTGTTGGACCACTTACATGGGCTTATTTCCTCACAAAGATGGATTTGACTGCAGGCTACCATCGAGTTCACATGCATGCATCCGACACATGGAAAACTACTTTCAAAACAAAGTTTGGGTTATTTGAATGGTTGGTCATGCCATTTGGACTGACCAATGCACCGACCACCTTTATGAGATTCATTAATGATGTTTTCAGGGCACACTTTAGTAAGTTTGTAGTCATTTACCTTGATGATATTTTGGTATTTAGTCAATCTTGGGAAGACCATCTTCAACACGTTCACAACATGCTTGAGTTATTGTGAACACATCAACTTCAGGTCAAAGAGAAGAAATCCTATTTTGGACAAACATCAGTTCAATATTTGGGATTTATTATTGACAGCACAGGGATTCACCCAGATCCATCTTGGGTATAGGTTTTGGCACAATGGCCAATAGCTTCCAATGCACATGACCTCAAGAGCTTCATGGGAGGTATTAATTTCTACAAAAAATTTGTCTCTCATTTCTCATAGTTGGCTCACCCTTTGCACTAGTTGTCAAATCATACAAAGTTTATTTCGGATGTCGACTCTGAGCGCCAGTTTGCTCAACTCAAGAATGCATTATGCTCAGCCCCTGTTCTTCGCTTGCCAGATATGAATCAACCATTTGAGTTGGAAACTGATGCCTCTCAATTCGCCATTGGGGTTGTTCTTAAACAGGGAGGTAACCCTATGGCATACCATTCTAAGGCGCTTGCGGATGCTAAGCTCATTTTCAACACATATGACAAGGAATTCTATAGTCTAGTTTAAGCTTTGAAGCGGTGGCGCTATTACATTCTTGGAAAAGAGACCATCCTCCATACAGATCATCATCCACCGATCTTCATCAACACACAACACAAGATTCAAGAACAACGCCACCTAAAGTGGGCTGCTTGCATTCAACAATTCCATTTGGTGATTAAATTTAGGAAGGGGACATCAAATAAAATGGCTGATTTATTAAGTCGACCACCTACTCAGGTCCTACACATTCTAGAGGTGCGTTGTCTCGCATATGATGCTTGGAAAGATATGTATGCAACAAAACTGGTCTTTGGGGAGATATGGGAAGCTCTGCAGCAACCCATAGTCATCAACGAAACTCCCTTTCTTGGTTATACCATTCGTGATGGTTGGTTGTATAAACTTAACCAACCCTGTGTGCCACAATCTGATGATCGTCTCCTTCTCATCCGTGAAGCACATTCCTCTTCATGCGGAGGGCATTTTGGCACAACCAAGACCATTCTCAATCTTCACCGCCACTTCTATTGGCCTGCCTCACCGAAGCTAGTGGAAAAATTCATTCGCGCTTGTTCTCTTTGTTCACAAAGCAAGCCCTCAAACTGTAAGCATGGTTTGTATCAACCATTACCAATTTCCTCTTGTCCTCGGGAATGCATTTCCATGGACTTTTTAAGTGGTCTTCCTACTACTTTCCATGAACATGATGCTATTTCGGTAGTGGTATGTCATTTCTTCAAGATGGCTACTTTCTTCCTTGTCATAAGACTACCTCTGCTGCTCAGACCGCGGATCTCTTCTTCCAACATGTTTGGCCACACTTTGGTTTTCCAAGTAGCTTTATATCCCATCGCGTACTCTTTGGTCTTTGTTGGGTTGCCAACTTCGTTTCTCCACTGCCTTTCACCCACAAACAGATGGACAAACCGAAGTTGTCAACCGTACTTTGGTTCACTCCCTTCGCAGTTATTTGTCCAGAAACAAACAGTGGGATACATATTTGCACATCATTCAACATAGTTACAATAGGCCCATGCTCCTCAACTGGTTTCTTCCCTTTTGAGCTTTGTTTTGGGTTTCAGCCAAGTGCACCCTCTGAGATGCCACTGGCTATCACTCCTTCTGGGTTTGCACATCAACAACAAGAACAAAAATCAGCTCAGCATTTCATACACTCCATATCTCAATGCCAAACTGAAGTAACTGCGGCTTTGCAGGCAGCCCAAGATCGAGCCAAACAAAGGCATGACAAGCAGCAAACACCATTGTCTTTTCAACTTGGAGATCGTGTCTGGCTCTTGTTGGAAAAGCAACGCTGCAAGGGCCACCAGCATAAGCTGCACCCTCTGCAATATGGCCCCTAAACTCTTCTGGAATGCATTGGCGACAATGCATATCACTTGGACTTGCCTTCCCAGCTTGGCATCCACGATGTGCTTAATGTTATAATCTCAAGCTCTTTGAACCACCTCTCCTTGAGGAATCTGTTACAGTTCGTCATCTGGTAGATAATATTCCGGATTTTCAGCCTCCTCTGCTCAATGACACAATTCTTGACTCCAGGAAAAGGAATACACGCCAGCAGCCTTACTTATCTTATCTGGTTGGTCAGAAGGGACACACACCAGCACAGGCAAAATGGATGACTACCGAAACATTGCAACGCACTTTCCCTCATTTGGTGGAGGAAGCAGGGACTCTTCCTGCTCTAAACAGGGAGGAATTGGGCAACCAATACAGGCACACAAATCAGAAATTTCTCACTGATTGGGCAACCAAGAAAAAGCACACTCCTTTCCTTGGAAACATCTAAGAGTAGAAAAGACAGAAACATATAAAAAACTGGGAAAGAAGGAAATATCTCAATGTATTTGCGTTATCTAATAATGTATTTGATTTTTATGCAATATCCTCCATAACTAAGGAGAATGTTTGCATTGTTTATGAAATGATGATCTGTCCCTCATAATAAATGATGATATTTCCAGAGAGCTGTTCTGTTATCCTCTTTTCTTTGTTATGTGATTCTCTGAATCAGTTTCTCAGAACTACGGGCACTTTCTTTGACGGGTATCTCCGTTCTATGACGGTTTAATGGCGGTTCAACCTTCACGCGTATCATCATTTCGATTTTCTTACTGCGGATACGGCCCTGCTCCTGTCTGTGGTTTCCCTCACAGAGTATTTGATTCGTCACCCTCATCAATGGCTCTAGCCTTCATTGACTTCTTTTTGACTTATGCACCACCAACATGCACCATGGAAATGATAGATGCTCCTTTAATCTTGATCTATTTTCACAGCACAGGTCTAATCTCTCATGGCGATGTAATCTCTCTCTATTCGATGGCTACAGGGAAGTCAACTTACATTTGATCTTCTGTAATATTTCTGAGGCTGTTCTTGCCCTGCGAATTCCCACAGACAGTGCTTTGACTCACTCATGTATGGTTTGCCCTTTTTATCTTCTGTGCAATGTGTGAGTAGTCCCTCGGTGCCTTCTCTGGTCTCAGCAGTTCCTCGGCTCCTTCACCTGATTCTTCAGGTTCCTACTGTGGCTTTGAGATGTGAAATTTTATACACACAATCATGATTCTTCAGGTTCTTTTCACCGTGGCTTTGAGATGTGAGATTTTATGCACAATCATGAGAACGATATTACCCATTAGATGACTTAATGTGACGCAATGGCTCGTTACATGGTAGGAGAGAGGAGTACGTTATGCAATTCCCAGATAACTTAAATACCTAACTATTAAGCACTTCATGATTGACTACGTATTTAGCACTTCAGGATTGACTATGTATACCCTGTTATTACATCATTTTATATATTAAATTTTTTTATTCTTTTATGTCCCAAGTTTTAAATATGACCATTAGAGAAAAAGTACATCATGTAACTCTTAAATAACAAAATATAAGCATTTCATTATTAACTATTTTAAATACTCTATTATTATATCATTTTATTAATAAATATTTAGTATTACATCATTTTACTATAAAGCATTTATTATTCATCTATATTTTGTGTTTTAATATAATCATTATCTCCAGCAATTCTGATGTATATTCTAAATTTTAAATATGATCATTTCAGGAGTACGTTATGTAACTCCCAAATATCTAACCATCAAGCACTTCATTATTGACTACCACGTTAAGCCCCGTTATTACATCATTTTATAAGGAAGCATTTATTATTCATCTATGTTCTATATTTTAAATATTACAATTATCTCCAACAGTTCTCAGTTATATTGTAGGTAGAAACTTTTACTTAGACAGAGTTATGACCGTGAAGCACAAGTTTTGGAGTTAGATGCCCTGTCACAATGACTGATGTGACTCACAATGCTTCATTTCGAAATTAAGGTTTCCTGGGCCCTGAAGCAAACCTAGAAGCATGGCAGACTTTTGCTGTTCTTCTCTTGGAACTTATACGGCCTTTGCAGGGGATGGGATCTTCAAAATATCAAGATCTGGTGTTCCTAGGCTTTTCAATGGTTTGTTGGGCTGGATCCGTAGGTTGAACCAAAAAGGAATTGTCCAAAAAGGTTATGGCTCAACGATAAAACCATAAATACATTATTTATTCTCTTTGTAATTGAATGGTACCAAAAAGAGAGAAGACTGTCCACCGGATTTGGAAGAAGCACTGGTTCATTGTGTATCCCTATGTGTCAAAGGGGGCCTGCACTGCTGTTGGGGAGTGGAGGACTGCCCCTTGGAAGGGTTACTCCTATCCTGGGATTTGCTTGTGTTAGATTTCCTTGAACCCAGCACTTGGTATTTAATTCCTAGCAAAATTTACTGAGTAAACACACAGCTAGGGTTCTAACAAAAAAAATTTAACGGGAGCAAATAACGATCTGAATCACAGTGATACACATATTTCTGCCCAGCAAACCAGCACATCATTAATAAAAACTCAGAACCTACTTGGGCTCTCGTCTTTGGTTAATGGTGCAACTGAGAAAATGCATATACAATAACCTGGATCTGATCCAGCAGATCTGCCTTTAGATCATTGCTTGATCTCTCCTGCAAATTTAGATCTCCAGCCCCTTTGCACTCCCTTAGACCCAGCACACACTTACTCCTTCAGACCCAGCACACGCTCACGCTCAGTGTGATACCGCTCCCAATCTTGTGCTCCTGTTTACTCCCTCTCCTTAGCCTTGGTTTTATAACTTTACATTGAGCCAAAATCCTAATCCCAACCCTAATCTCAAAGTGATTAAGATTAGATATCGCCTCACATTACTTTTCCTAAGCTCAATAAACCAACAAATTAATATGTGTTGTTTTTTAAATTAAACTTATGCTAAGTTACATTAGCAACTTGCTCAGCATAAAGCAAGCGTTTGAAGCAGATGTGGGCGATTTCTACATGTCTAGACACAAGGCCTGTGCAGAAGTACCTACCTGAGCTACAAACTTCAACAGGTTAGTAACTCTGCACATGTCTTGTTGGTGGGGTGGGAGAGACGGGGGGCAGGAAGCCCCCTGGGATCTCCTGGATCTGGACGCTGCTGGAATGGAGCTGCTGTCAGCCAGTTAATTGGTTCTCCTTTCTGAGTAATTGACAATAAAACTATCATTTTTACAAAATCAGAATTATAAAGACCCTTGAAATAAGTTGTAACATATTAAATATGAAGTATTACTATTTCATGGACTAAATTGTACTATGTACAAAATTAAGCTTAGATGTTAATGAAATTTACTAACATGACAGAGTTAAAAAGATACGAAGAGGTTTACCTTGAAAAGTATTTGGAATCTATGATCAAATAACAAAATGTATTAGAAGGATGAGGGCTGCCCTGAAAATCTACACCTGGAAACTTTATTCTTATAATCTTGTTTGTGTACAGTGTTTCGTATTTGTAAGAAATATTGATTCTTAATGTATGATTGTACCTGAAAATTGCAACCTTATCTTTACCTTGTTTTGTATGGCGTTGTGAACTGAGACTTTCTTCCAATCCATGATTTAATTTACAGGACATGTTCAATGCAGATGATCCATTGATTGTGTCTATTTTGGATGGGAGTGTCATAAGGCTTTTCCTAGAGGATGAAGATGATTTTGCTATGTTGGCAGAAAATCTGTTCACAGATCTTGATACAGATGACAGTGGCAAGCTTAGCAGAAATGAGTTGCGGTCTGCCCTTGTTCAGATGGGAGTCGAGATGGGTGTTCCTCCCTTCTCAGGTCAGTTAAATTAAATGCACTTTTATTCAAGTTGGTTATGAATATCTTAGAATCTTTCTGTTGCATTAGCAAACTCAATATCTTATTCTGCATTGTTATCTGTCACACCTGGCTGAGAAATTTCAGTAAGTTTACTTAAGAAAAGGCATATTGTCAATTAGTTAATCTGCTTTCAGTGCTCTGATATACTCCTTTTAGTTCATGAATTTTAGAACTCTGCCATGGAGCAAAGTATTTCAGATGGCTAAATAAACAATGGCAGAGATTGATTTGCTACTTTCTCCTTAAATCACACTAAAAGAAAGCATCCCATCTTTTTATTTCTTGTTTTAATCTGAGCCCCTTTTCAGGCTTAATCTTCAAAACTTGGTACATACATAGTACAGTTTACAAATATATATGGGATCATTCTAGAAGAAAATATAATTTAGCATGAAGGAAATGATGTACTGGTTTGAGAGATAGAAACTTTGAAATAAGCACAATGCGTTAAGTAACATTTGACGTAAAATTGAAAGATAGTTATAATGAGATATCAATGAGCCTTCTATAACATAGTTTGGGTCAGCACTTTTAAACCATCTGACTTATTACAATAAAGGTGGCATGAGTTCTGTGAGAGTAGACTAGAGTAGAGTTGACTAAGTATTGATGTGGACAGTGGAGATATAGCACTGTCGTGATAGCTTGTAATGGATCACATAGATAACACTCACAAGCCAGAGAGGATACCAATACAGCTAATGATGCTACCACTGGAGTGAGGAAGAATGCTATCACACCAACTTGACATTTGCACCTCAAATCTAGCGTTTCGATGGGAAAAACCTTTGGTGTGGGTAATGCCCTCAAACCACACTTGTTTCACATCTGTGGTGTTGGATTATTCACAATAGACACACCCAATGCACCCCTACCCATGTGGCAATAGTAGTGCAAATATTAATGAGAATACAACCACATAATAAAGGCTAATCCAAGATTGCCCCTGTTACTGAGAAATGTAGCACCTTAGTGCAAAGTTTCACTAAGCAACCTAGATTGAGTGAAATAATGGGAGAGTTACCATTGAGTGCATTGAGTGCAATAATGGGAGAGCAACTACTCCCCTCATTTTTGTAGTTGGATACAATCCCCACAAGGAAGGTTTCCCTAGTAGATCTTGGGGATCAAATAACCCAGTTAGACTTAGGTTAAATGTTACCCAAGGGTTCTACAACAAGATTCACCCAAGGACAAGCGTGCAACAATTATGATTTGGGTGATTTAAGATATAATTTCAAGAGGACAAGTTCAAAGGTCCCTGTGGCTAAATCTAGAGGGCTTAGGTTAACCAATAGAAGTTCAAATAGGTTCTCAAACTATAATGTCCTCTCCAAGTTGAGGGTTTATGGTGGACATAATAGCCTATCCAACCCCGTAGACCATAGTCTTGTTAAAGTGGTAAAAATCCAATTTTCCCAATGTTGGGGTAATATTGGGCAAAACTTGGGTTGGCTAGGGCTAAATTAGGGGTTGCACACACAACTCGCCACTTTGTTAGAGCCCATGGAAAATCTATAAATAGAGGAGGGTTGAAACTTGAGATCAAATGAGTCATCATCAATTTGTGGATTAATTCATCTGTTTTCTTGAGCTTAGCTCTGAGGGTTTTAAGGCCCTTTCTATCCAATCAATTTCAATGGTGCAAGATTCCACTCTAGTTGATAAATCTCTTTGCATTTTACTATCTATCTATCTGTTCTGGCACAGTTTTTTTCTTCATTTGGAGCAACAAAGTCTTTTCTTCTTCTTGAGGCTGATCTAGTCCACCTCTAGTCTTAAAGTTTACGCAGTTCGTTGGATCTCTATGAAGCAAGCTGCAATTCCTAAGATAGACAGACAACCTAATTTCTCTCTCTAAGGCCAAACTCTTGTTAGTCTACTTGCAGGAGTGTTTGGAGTCTAGTTATAGCAGAATTATGGACAAAATCGAGCCCTGAAGAACTATACAAATTCACCATGCGTATTACCCTTAAGCAGCCCACATTTTTTGGAACAATCACATAGTTTGAAGTGTATCCAAATATGTGCATCCGTGGTGATAGAGCGTAGTTTGGACAATCCTCTTAGGGTTGGAAAAAAACCAAATGTAATTCTTGAGGTAGGAGCTTTAAAACGAGTTGAGATCTTGTATAAGTGCCATGGCTTAAATGGTAGTGGGACTCGAGATAGAGTGAGAACACAAATCTAAGTCCACTCGGAGTGATTTCTGAGGTAGGAGCGTAAGGTTTTTGGAGCATTGTTCCACAAGGCCAAAGCATTAAAACGGACATAAGTGCCATGGGTTAAATTGTAATGGGCCTGAGATAGAGCTTGAGCGCAAATCTAAGTCAACTCGGGTATTTAAGCAGCTAGGGTTCGAATTAATTTTCTGTTTGTAGATAGACTATGGTTTTTGATTTGGGCATTTTGTAAACAATGTTTAATGCAAAATTAGATTTTGTTGGTTGATGGATTGTTGATTTATGTTGTTGGTGATTATTTATATTGAAGTCAATACTGTTATTGGGTTATATTCTTTGCATTTTGAGAATTTATTGCTCAGAGAAGTTGTAGTGAAACCCTACGGTTGAAGAGAAATCTAGGGCAAAAAATTCCCTTGTAATTTTAGAGTGGTATTAGAGTGCAAGCATCCTACTAGCTTGTGAGTTCATGAGCCTTGTATACTTCCAATAAACACCAACAACAGCATAGTAAGAAAAAAAGGAACACATTGTGTTCAACCATGGGGGAAAGAGCAGGGCAAGGAGAACATGATCCTGGCATCTTGTTAAATGCAATACTACAGAGCCAACAACTAATGATAGGCATATTATTGCAAAGACAACAAGGACAACAATTGATTCAAGGGCAGCGGGAAATAGCTCAGGTATTAGCTCAAGGTCATCGACAATTCAATCAACTAATGGCTCAAATCCTAGGTGACCAAAACGCTGGCAACAACAGGACCCTCATTGAAGGTAGCTGTAACCATAATCTTGGTTCTCCTGTACACACTACCGCCAAGACAACCATCAGCAAAAATTCCAGACTGTTACTTCCTCAATTTATTTAATCAGACAATGACAACACCAAAAGCGACAAAGCCAAATAGACTATTTGATGACTATTTTCGGGAGTATGCAACAATAGAAGAGAACACTTGAGAAACCCTAACTTTCTAGGAGTATAGCAATATCAGATTCCAGAATAGAAGCAAGGTCAGTAAACTTTCTCTTCCCTCATTCAATGGATCATCTAAATGTTTAGCAAGGGCTTGGGTGCAAAAATTGGATGCCTAATTTAGACTCAACCCTATGTTAGAAGCAGATGCCATCAAATTCGTGACACTACACCTAGAAGGAGACACATGATTGGTGGTATCATGGACTGGTCACTTTGGGGCATGCAAACATCACTTCTTAGGTAGACTTTACGCATGTTGAAGAATATTCGGTCTTCATAAATGTATTTGAGTCAATTCTTGTAAAAAAAATGAAAAATAATTTTTTTATTGTTGTTACAATGACTTATTAAAGCATGGGTTTTATGCTTGGGTCATCATTTTATTAGTCAAAGTCCCTATTGTGGGATCCTAGGATCAATATTGAGTCATTAGAGTCATTGTACATTTTATGAGACCCTTCTTGGGCTTTTGAACTATGTAAAAAGAATTATTTTTGAGTAAAAAATGAATTATGTCACCTCCACACCAAGTTGACCTCAAGGAGATCAAATCGGTCTCAATTGGGCAATTCGACCTCACCAGAAACCTATATATTGGCGCAGATCGAATTCATTTGGACACACTCACTCTCACAAGTTCGATATCCAAGAAAGAGTTGGGAAAAAGTGCGAAGTTGGAGAAAGAAGCTAAAAGGAGTGCGAAGTTGGTCAAGAAGGGAAGGACAGAATCGAAGTTTTGGGCTGTCTATCTCTCTCTTGTGTGGGCTACTTTAGAAGATCAAAGTCTCTTTGTTAAAGTTGAAGTGGCTGCTGTTGCCAGTTGCTGCCTGTCTCTGCCAAGTCAAAGTTGTTGGGGTCATAGTGCTGCTGTTGCTAGGTCGAAGGTTTGGATTGAAGAAGGAAGGGCTGATTTGGTGTGGAGGAGGTTTGTGTCTAGGTTAAAGAGTCTTAGGAAAAACTATTGAAGGAAGAGATTTTTGACTGGGTTTTCCCCTAGATAGGGGGTTTTCCCTGGTAGAGTGCCTACATCTTGTGTCTTGTGTTTTTTTGATCTTCATACACATAATTTGGTAATTGCTTGATGAAAGATAATACAACAAATACGTAAAAGAAGCCAACATAATTCACAATTAATTATCAAGAAAGAGAAATCTAACCCTAATTCTACTAGCATTGATTTCCCAACAATGCAGAGGTTGACAGATAGATTTGATCAGAAGAACCCGAACATACACCTCAGAGAATTGGCTCAACTTAAACAAACAGGATCGCATGAAGAACTTATTGCAAAATTTGAAAGAATTGTAGTCATGGTGACAGACATATCAGAAGAACGATTAGTCATGCTTTTTATAGAGGCATTAGCCGAACCCTTACAAAGCTAGGTCAAAGCGTTCAATCCCGCAACCCTTCAAGATGCCATAAAAAAGACTTGAGACATGGGAAATGCAACAACTAAAAAAATTAAGGCTTTGTCCAAGCCTCTCATCCCTTAGAAAGATAAAGAGAAGAAATCCTTTCAAAGGGATTGGCCCAAAAGAGACAGGTTGGATGAGGAAACCCAAAGCGAACTACGCTGAAAGAAGCTCTGTTTCACATGCATGGAACCTTGGGAATCGAGACATTGTTGTGTAGGCAAAAGAAAGATCCAGTACATCAAAGTGGTCCTTGATGATGAGGACAAAGAAGGAGAACCCATCCCAAGGGATGAGCCTAGCTGGCTAGAGAAAGAACAACTCGTGAGGAAACTAAAGAAGAGGAGAAGCCACATGAAGAAAAGAAATCTTGACCACAAGTTAAGATTGCGACTCTATCCAAAACACCTAGATATTACACCTTCAGGGTTAGGGGAGTTGTTAAGCGACAACATGTCACAACTTTGATTAATGTGGGAGCTACACACAACTTCATTGATGCAACATTACTAGCAAAGAGAAAGATTCTCACAAAATTGAAGGCATTGATGTGATAGTAGCGAATGGGTACATCTTGGATTGTACACGGATGATCCCATGTTTGAGTGTAACACTTGATAATTATACTTTCACTAGTGACTTTTACATAATAGATCTTGCAGATATTAATATAGTATTGGGGGTTCAATGGTCTTATTTGTTGGGAAAACACACTATGGACTACCAAGCATTGGAAATGGAATTTAAAGCACCAAATATTTGAGGTATGGAAAATGGTGGCTCATAGGTCATTTTTGCCATAAGAATGGAGGCCATATTTAGGCATGGAGATGTAGCATATGTTGCATAATGCAGGGTTAAAAGCCAAAAGACTCCCAACAATGGTAAACCATGGTACAAATCTGACATTCAATGAGTGCTGGACAAGAATGGTCAGGTATTTAGTGATATTTCCCTAGGATTGCCTTCTAAAAGAGGATTTGAATGTACTATAGAATTGTAAGAAGGGGCCAAGCGAGTAATCACCACACCATATTGATACCCAAATTTTTTTAAGGATGAGATAGAAAAGACCATACATAAATTGTTAGCGATGGGACACATCAGACCCAACTCGAGTCTGTTTGCCTCGTCGGTGGTTTTGGTGAAAAAGAAGGATGGCACGTGGAGAATGTTTATTGATTACCGAGCTCTCGACAAAAAAAACCATCAAGAACAGGTACCCCTTTCCCAAGTTCAATGAGTTACTAGATGAGCTATGTCGAGCGGTATACTTTTCAAAGATTGACCTATGATTAGGGCATCATCAAATTTGAGTTTGAGAGCAAGATGTGCCAAAAACAAGTTTCTGGTGCCACTATGGACACCTTGAGTTTCTGCTCATGCCATTTGGATTAACCAACGCTCCCACCACTTTCTTATCTTGCATGAATAACATTTTCAATAAGCATTTGAGGAAATTCTTACTAGTATTTTTTGACGAACTTCTCATATACAACAAGACATGGGATGAACACTTGGGGCATCTGGATGAAATTTTGAGCATAATGCAGGAACAATCACTTTATGCTAAGGCATCAAAATGTGAGTTTGGAATGATGGGAATTATTTATTTGGGACATATAATTAGTGCAAAAGGTGTACATGTTCATCAAGAAGATTTAGGCAATGTTGGAATGGCCTACACCTAAGAATCTGACTGAGTTACGAAGATTTTTCAGGATTTGCAGTTATTACCGACGATTTGTCAAAGGGTTCTCTCATTTAAGTGCACCATTAACATATTTGACAAAGAAAGGAGCATTTAGGTGGACAAAAAAATTAGATAAGACGTTCAACAAGCTCAAAGAAGTGATGAGCTCATGTCCAGTCTTGCCCCTCCTTGACTTTAGTCAACCTTTTGTATTAGAATGTGATGCATCAAGAGGAGGAATAAGGGTTGCCTTAATGCAAAAGGGCCACCCCATTGCATTCGAAAGTCGGAAGCTCCAGGATACAGAGAGACTTTACTCCATATACAATAAGGAGATGCTGGCTATCATGCATGCCTTGGCAAAGTTCAAACAATATTTGGTGGGAAACAAGTTCATAGTTAGGACATTCCATAACAACCCGCGTCATTTCTTGAAACAAAAGGGCCTCAAAAAAATGATAACAAAAACCGGTAAATAAGGTCCAAGCTTATGATTCTGATATTGAGTATGTAAAGGGAAAGAAGAATATCATGGTTGATACACTCTCAAGGAAACTGGAAACATGTTTCCTCATGGAGCTTGCCGAAGGCTGGAAGATTTAACTGAGTAGAATATGCCAAAAATCAATTTATTTGAGCATTGATCGACAGACTTATACATGATGATAGGTACGAAATAGTCGATGATATTATTTATTATAATGACAGGATATACTTGGTTCCTGAATCCACACTCAAGGAGAAGATTTTGAAGGGCACGCATGACATTCCATCAGCTGGACACTAAGGATTCTTCAAAACCTATGGATAGATTAGCGAACGGTTTTAATGGAAGGGTCTCAAGGACAATGTGCTGAAATACGCTAGGGAATGCATGGCATACCAACAAAATAAGGTCGAGCATACACATCCTGCAGGTCTTCTCCAACCTCTAACAATTCCAGAACAAAAGTGGGAGAGCATCCCAATAGACATCATCACAGGGCTGCCCAAAACACAAGTAAAAAATTGTATCTATACCGTGGTGGATAGGTTGATGAAATTCACGCACTTCTTTGCAATTTTAGTTGGCTATTTGGCCAACCAAGAAGCCTAACTCTTCTTCTAAGAAGTCTTCAGACTCCATGGACTACCTACAAATATAGTCAACAATCGGGAGAACATGTATATGGGTGCATGTTGGCAGAAGCTCTTCAGGCTAGTGGGGACAAAAGTAACCCCTAGCACTAGTTATCACCCACAAATAGATGGGCAAACATAAATCATGAATAAGTGGGTTGAAGGATACTTGCGTAGTTATGTGATGGGTTAGCAAAAAGCACAGATCAAATGGTTGAAGTTGTATCTTGGGGAGGAATGCTACGATATCACTCACCATATATCCATTGGGATGACGCCTTTCAGAGTGCTATATGGATATGATGCACCATCCTTTATCGACAAGATTTTTGGAGACAAGGCACCCCTTGCTAAAGACTGGATACAAGAGAGTTAGGACATTCTTAGGATACTCAAGGAAAACATGCATGCTACCCAAAATCGACCAAAGATGTATGCATACCAGCATCAAACAAAGAATAGAATGTACTTTTGGGGTAGGAGCCTAGTTTTAAAAACTGGGTTGGTGAAATCGACTGGTTAGCTCCCTGAGATATCAAACCGGTCCAACAAATCCAATTGGTTGGTTGGTCAAGATCGATTGGGTACCAAATCGACTGGTTCCACTGCTTTTGCACTTGACTGACAGATTATGGTAAAAAAACGACCGATTAGGAAGCCACATGGTTGGGCATGTTGATGGGATTTCCAGGTGGTTTTTAGCAAACCATGGTAGGTTCCCTTTTAAATTTGCTCCCCCAAGCTTAAAAAAGGATGTGTACGCTCCTATTTGCCTCACACATTTGACTTCTAGTGTTTGTGTGCATATGAGAGCTTGGACAATTTTGTAACAACATTGAGTTTTGGAGCAACAACAAGAAGTTGGAGGTTCTTTGTCATCTTGGAGCTAGTTTGGCGCTATCTAGTGGAGTTGGGGTGTTGATCCCATTGCAGATCTGGTAGTTGAACCAAGACTTGAAGGAAGTGAACCAATAAGACCAAGCATGGCACACTTGTCATAGTCATGCAACTAGGCGAACTAGGCGAACTTGTGGTTCTAGTTCTGTTAGGCCTAGTGATGTTGCTCATGCTACTACTAGTATTGTTATTGAGGTTGGAGAGGAGTATAAGAAGCCCTCAAACTCTAAGCTAGATGATGTTTATGGAGCTTATGGTGATGATCCCATGTGTAGTAGCGGTGATGAGTTTGATGAATGATCATGGCGATCAATGATTTGTAGTAGGCTAGTGGCATAGTAGCTTGAGTTGTAACTATTTTTTGATTCAGGAGGCCATTTAGAGCCTCATTTTAGCATTGTTTTGGGACTCTAAATGCCATTCAGAGCCTCACTGGTTTTGTATTTTGTCAATGATATCATTAATATGTATTGCAATTGGTGCCATTTTCATATATGCAACCTTACATGGTATAGATGAGAAGACTTAACATATTTTGCCTCTAATGGTTTGGAATCATGGTTTGTAATCTTAAAAATATATTTTTTTCACTAAAATTAATTATTTTATGTATTTTTTCGAATTCCAGTTTATCGAATTTGGTTCGATCTGATTCTAGTTCGAATCATAATTAGATAGGTAGTGGGTTTGAAACTTGGTTTTGGTTTTTAAAACTAGGGGTAGGAGATCTCGTTTTCTTGAGGTTACAGCCCAATAGACAATCTACACTCAAGAAAAGCGGTGCAAAAAAGCTGAAACCAAAGTTTTATGGACATTACAACATTCTCCGAAGGATTGGCGAAGTAGTGCATGAGTTAGAATTTCCAAGCGACAACGAAATCCATAACGTCTTCCATTTGTCATGTGTCAAGAAAGTTGTGGGGCAGTAGGTCACTACCTCTATCAAATTGCCACCATTAGACGAAGGACAACTAGAATTGATTCTAGAAAGAATCATGGTCATACGAGAAAAAAGTTAAGAAGATGAGTTTTTCCAGGATACCTTATTAAATGGAAGAATTTACCAGAGGAGGACGCCACTTGGGAAGGAGAACAAATTTTACAACACCCAACTTTGCAATTGGTTGAGGGCAAGCAATTTTGGGAAGGGGGGATTTTAATGTCCTCTCCAAATTGGGGGCTTATAGAGGACGTAATAGCTTATTTGACCTCATAGGCTATAGTCTTGTTAAAGGGGTAAAACCCCAATTTTTCCTATGTTGGGGCAATATTGGGCAAAAATTGGGTTGGTTGGGGCTAAACTAGGGGTTGAACACACAACTCATTTTGTTGGAGCCCATGGAAAATATACAAATAGAGGAGGGTTGAGATCAAATGAGGCATCATCAATTTGTGGATCAATTCATTTGTTTTCTTGAGCTTAGCTCTTAAGGGTTTTAAGACCCCTTTGCCCAATCAATTTTGGTGGTGCAAGATTCCACCCTAGTTGATAAATCTTTTTGCATTTTTCTATCCGTCTATTTGTTTTGGTACATGTTTCCTCTTCGTTTGGAGGAACACAATCTTTTCTTCTTGAAGTTGGTCGAGTCCCTCTCTGATCCTAAAGTCTGGGAAGTTCATTGGATCTTTCTAAAGCAAGCCGCAGTTCCTAAGATAGATGAACAACCTAATTCTCTAAAAAAGTCTATACTCTTGTTACTCTACTTGCGGGATTGTTTGGAGTCAAGTTATAGCAGAATTATGGATAAAATCAAGCCTTGAGGAATTCTACAAATTGACTTTGCGTATTACACTGAAGCATAACATATATTCTAGTACCTAGGAAATCGGATTCGTCCTGCCCCCACTTGTGTCCTGAATCCCACGAATTAGACATGATTCTTTAGGACACGTGTCTGATTCACGTGTCTAGCGTGCCCTGGCACATGGGATTCGATGGGCATGCGGTTAGATTCCAGGGGCATGCAAGTCCTCATTTCAAGACGTGTCCCTCTGAAAAGTGCGTCGTGCGACCTTTAAAGCCCAATTTGGGCCGAATTCTCACTCATTCTTGAGTGCCTATCTTGTTGTGGGTGTTTGGGAGAAACTAGAAAAGGGTTTGGTAGCATTTTGGAGGTGATTCAAGCAACAGGTAAGTGCATTTTGCTTCTATTTTGTTCCCAGTTTTGCTACAACAGTTTGCATGTCTATTTTTTTTACAAGTTTGTGCATTTTTTCTATATTTTTTTAACAACATTTATGGCTCTATCAAGGGTAGCAGGGAAGGGGCAAAGGAAGGGGAAGAATGTTCCCATTGGTGATGCCCCTCCTATTCCAATTTCATCAGGGTCTGCAAGAGTTCCCTCTATTGGAAGTGGGGTTGCAACAACAACTTCAAATGTTGAGGGCATAATGAATTTAGAAAGACAACAAGCTCAAGAAAACAAATATCCCTTGTGGAAGTATGTCACAAGAGATTAAGGGCCAGGCAACAAGTTGAAGGGAGGAGACAGTGTTGCTTGGAAATGCAACTATTGCAACAATCATTTCAAGAGCCCTTATTACTGTGTGAAAGCTCATTTGTTGGCCTTAATAGGTTGTGGAATTGGAGCATGTACACAAATGTTTTTATCTGAGAGGAAATAAATGGAAAAAGAGGCCAATGCTGGTGTGGCAAGAGTGGCTGTATCATCTGAAAAAAACAAGAATGATGATCCCCTTCCATTCTTGAGGAATAGCAACAACAAATTTCCATTTGAGAGTTTCAGTGGGGGTGTGGGTCAAGCAACAAAAAGAAAGGTAGTGGCACTTGGTCCAATGGACAAGATTTTTTAGAAAGAGAGACAGGAAGAGCTTGATCTTACCATTGCATTCTTTTTCTGTTTGAATTTCATATCCTTTAATGTTGCATGCTCACTTTTATTTCTTGAGATGCGTCGAGCTCTAACTCAAGGGGCTCCATTAGGATCTATGCCTCCTGGGTCAGAGAAGATTAGAACCACATTGTTGACTAAGGCAAAGAAAAAAGTGGACAAAATGCTTGAGCCTATTTGTTAAATTTTGTTCTTTGCTTAGGACAATCATTTCAATGTTCATGTTAGTTCATTTATAATTCCAATTTAGTTCCATTAGCAATCATATAATCCATTATCACATTGATAGTAATTGAAGAAAGAACATAGACAATAAATGCAGAAGAGAAGCCAAGACAAGAGAACACAGGATTGGCTCAAGCCAGGGAAAAACCCCAAGAAGGGGAAAACCCTTGATCAATCTTCTTATTAAATATATCAAATGGCCAACAAAGTGAGGTATGAGAACAATAATCTAAAGTCAAGGCTGACTAGCCAATTGATCTAACAACACAACCTTTAAACAAATCAATGGTGTACACAAGACTGCAATCTTGATATACTGAAGAGGGTTAGGGCTGTTGGCGAATCACTGATGACCTTCTAACTGAATCAGAACACCTCTTCTTAACTGCGGCTTTGCTTGACAAGAAGGATGCTACTCTTTGCCAGTCCTCAGAGTCAGATCTGTGGCTCATCTTGTAGCATCAGACTTTCAAAAGTTTGCGGCCTTTCTTTGAATCAACAGGCAGAAAAATACTAGATCAAGATATCTTGAATACCTTCTTGGGCATACAACAATTTATTGAGATGCTCCACAAAATTTTGATCACTGATTGAAAGGTTACACTCTTAGTCTAGGCAACAATGTACTCCTTGTGCCTGCGGCTTAGAGAGGAGACCCAACACACGACCTCTCGACCCTTCAATGAGATATTCCAATTGCTGTAGCTACAACAAGCTTTGCGGCCCAAAACAAAAGGTAAATAATAGTAGAAACTAACACCAAATGGCCTACATTTACCTTCATATGTCTTGGCCCTGTTCCTTCAAGAGATCTGCACCAAAACATCAAGACAATCCTTCCCCAAACTCTTCTTTCTGCCTCAGTCCAACGACATTCTAGAGGTAGATACGATTCACTCTTGTGTTGTCAAATGAGGATGGAGGGTGGCTATATATATACAAATAGATATGATGATTTTCCCTTATGGAGGTTAGCCGACCTTGACTCTTCGGAGGCAAATTAAAATTTCAATTTTTCAAAATTCCCCCCCTTGATAAGATTATGCCTTATAGAATTTCTTTTGAGTGAATAAGTACTTTTTTCCTATCCAAATATGGTGATCCTTAGGTCAATTTTGATCCTATCGAGAAGAGGAATTTAATGAAAGGATTATCTTTATCAAATAAGTTGTCCAAAGTGGAATTTGGCCCGAGTTGCCAATTTTAACACTTCCTCTCAACTAGGGAGAATTCCACCTGTCAAACCATCAGTGATTGTCACTGTTCATTATGCCATCCTGTCGCCATGAACCATCTCTATAACTCATCTCAACTCTTGAGTGAGTCACAAGACCTTGAATCCCGTTTATGGTCTGCTCTGCTAAACACCGATGTAATAATGAAGAAGAATTGATCGAGAGTGAGTCACAAGACCTTACCACTCTCCATTGACAAAAGTTAGTCCAAAGGTAAAACATCAATCGGACTTGATCCCAGATCAAGTTGAAGAACACCATGCATCCTAGTCATAGGGAGTACGACAGTACCTGATGCGTCCATTGGTAGTGCTATGGTCCCTAACCACTTTTCCCAACTCATTGGCCAGATGAGACGTACTTCCCATGTGTCTCGGACTACATGGGTATGATGATACTGAATCAATAGCAGGGAAAGAATATATTACATCTTGCTCACAACCACACATAGTCGAAGGACGAACCACATCCTACAATCATACATCACAATCACACGTAGGGAAAGGACAAACCACATCCTACAATCACACATCACGATCACACGTAGGGAAAGGATGGACCACATCTTACAATCACACATCACAATCACGTAGGGAAAGGATGAACCACATCCTACACGCATGCAAAACACCAAGAGTAGGGAAAGGATGAACCACGTCCTACATGCACGCAAACCAACAATAGTAGGAAGGATCCTACACATGGGGAAAGGATGAACCACATCCCACTGACATGTCAACCAACAATCGTAGGGAATGAGCATCCTACATGTGGGGAAAGGATGAACCACGTCCCACTGACATGTCAACCAACAATCGTAGAGAATGAGCATCCTACATATGGGGAAAGGACGAACACATCACACCGACATGTTAACAGATGCTTATATGCATCTCTCGCTGGGATTTGGAGGAGAGGGTGAACCACTCATCTTACTCATATGCCATAGGAGAAGGTAAACCACTAATCCTATGCATATGTCATCAACAATAGGGGAAGGTGAACCACTCACCCTGTGGTCGCTCATAGCTCAAGAAGCACCCCAAGCCCCCAGGAGCTCCCAGAGCTCAATGTTCAATCAACACCCTCTTAATAGGGGCTTTCCATGACTCCAACCTCTTTCTGAGAAAACTTGATCAAGTGGCTTTGAGAAGATGTAGGTAACATGTACATCCATCCTGCGATGTTGGAGCTTGATTGCTCCCTGTTGTAACATATCCCAAATAAAGTCGTTCCTGGTGCCAATATGATTGGAGCAATCACAAAACATGAGATTCTCTGAAAAGCGAATTCCACTCGGCAATATATAATGGTGGTTTCCAGCATGTGCTCAAATGGCTCATTGAAGAGCTTCAACAACCAATTGGCTTCATAATAAGCCACACATTCAACTTCAATAGTGCTCCCAGAGCAACATAATCAAGAAATATAGCACTAGATGTAATCCTTTTACTTATCACACTACCAACTGAGCCAATATTAGAATATCCATGGAACCTTATATTCTGGCAATGAATTTCTGACCATAAATAGTAGCATCATAGTGATATCTCAACGAGCAACTATCTAATATATGAGGCACATCCATAGCTTGGCTTAGAGGCATGTGATAGGTGTTTATAAAAAAAACCAGGGATCAACAACTTTTCCATCTCATGCAGGAAATAGTGTATCAAGGATTTCCATCTTGGCTTTGAAAGTCTTATATTGATATCAACATACATCATTTTCAATCACTACTCCCTCTAAATATTGGGAAGGTGACCTTAACCAAATCATTAAGGAGTTAACTTCATTCATATCATCATCAAGAAGTTTACATCAATAAATCCACATCATCATCATCCATGAGTCCACATCATCATCAACAGATTATGTTAGCATCAGGAGATCCACATCATTTATATAATCAAGAAATCCAAGAAATAGAGTATATATATCAACTATATCATCTAATTAATCATTATCCAGATTATCATCATCAAAGAGTAAGTATCAAGGAGTTCATATCACCATGAAAGAGTCCAATCATATTATTCATGACATCAATCATAGTCAGCAAGGAGTACATATCATTTATCATTCTATGGGTTCATATCCTCACCATCATCATTAAAGACTTTACATCATCATCAAGAAACATTAGTGATGATAAAAGACAACAAAAGAGATATACAATACTTATCTTTTGAAATTTGGATAGCTTCCTCTTTAGTCCTAGCCTTTCTATGACTAGTCTATTCTTCCAATACAGGGGTATCATGTTTGTCATGACAAGTGAATAATAGTCCACCATTATGAAGGATGAGATCTCTCACCATATGAACATTCTGTCTGCAATACAATTAATATAATATGTCATATGAGGATGAACATTCTGTCTGCCATACGATTAATATAATATGTCATATGAGGATTCTGTCTGCCGTTAATATAGTGCATACCCGTAAGGGAATCCTGTATGCCATATAATATAATGTGCTATATCCATATGAGGATCTGTTTGCGATGTAATATGTCATATCCATATGAGGATCTTGTTTGCCATATAATATGTCATATTCATATGAGGATCCTGTCTGCCATATAATATGTCATATTCATATGAGCATCTTCTCTGCAATTAATATAATTTTCCATATTCATATGAGGATCCTATCTGCCATGTCACTCACACATATCTCATAAAGATGATTGCCATATCATACATACATATTGTCTGCCATGACATACAGATCTAGGGTACTGCCATGTCATATATACTGTCACTGTTAATGGGATACATACTATAAGGGTGTACACAAACTCTCATCATTACTTAGCAATAGTTATATAAATCAACCATACAACAACAAGTTTGGATAATGCTTCACATCATACACTGTCGTACCTTAGGAGATGGCTTGGATTAAATGCATACCACTTGCATCACATACATATTATGTTGTACATGCTATACACTCTACGCAATTTGAGCACTTCGTTGTCGTGCAAAGTGTCCAAGCACCGCGACAACGCTCGGACCGGGGGATGTCACCCTGATCCCCGATCTCTTCGTTTAAGCTATCTCCCTAGGCTAAGGGGGGTAGACCCTATGGGATAAAGGAAGACCAACTGGGAATCAGCTGGCTTGGGAGACACGTCAGAGGAAACAAGCAATTGATCGATATTTAAAATTTGAGTAGATCTTTAAACGTTTAAGACCAGTGCCTTTGCTAGATGAAGTGAAAACTGAGTAATTGGTTTGCTACCGCTGCTTTGGAAATAGAAATATGAACAAACCTTTTAACAATTACTTGAAAATATTTACTGAAATGTCTAGCATACAATGAGCATTAAAACAATCAAGTATTAACGATCAATTTCAATGACTTATCAAAGCCAAAAAGATCGAATACTTTGAATAACCACGAAATTTTAAAAACTAAGCACCTAGGATTTAAAATGATTATGCTTGAAATTCCAAACCTAAGAAAATTTATCATTTTCCAAATAGTTAAACACCAGATAAAAATTTTAAGCACTTTAGCCTTTGGAAAATTTTAAGACTCTCGAATTTAGCCTTTGGAAAATTTAAAATTACCTAGGACCTAGGACTTATGACTTAAGATTTATGAGGGGATTAATTATTTTTCTAACCCTCAAGACATTTTACATCATGATTTTTACATTTTTACATCTCAAGGGGGAAAACCCATTTGACATAGACCCTCATAGACTACTCAGTTCTGCGATACAAACATAATCTAGCAAAGCAAGCAATTTGTAATAAAATAACCCAACCAAATAGTTAGGACTATTCCCAAATCACTTTTACATAGACTCGATCTAACACACTAAGACTCCCTAAGATTCTAATGACAAAATCCATTCCGGCTTTGGGGTAAGGCTGAAGGAAAACTCTATCGATCATGGATCGGTGAGACAAAAAACCTTTCAGAATGTAGATCATCACTAGAAAATTAGGTTTACCTAGGCATTTACATGCATGACACAAATCTGCTAAGATTATTTACAATCTACACATGGAGACTGGGTTTACAAAATAACATGATTACGCTGAAGATGATAGTCGGAGGGCACTGACACATTGATCAAGCACTATCCCTTTTGCGAAAAAAGGGGGTGTACTCCTATGGGTCGTTGACACATAGTGGTCAACATCTGGCTCTACTTGGGGACACGTTGTTGTACTGTAGGAATGTGAGAATCCAAAATCTGCATCCACGCAACATGCAACAAAACATAAGTAGCGTCCATCCAAAAATCATCATATAATATTAACCATAGGAAAGATATAAGCTCTTCATTTATTAACTATCTAGTAGATGAAAAGTAAATGTAATCCTAAAACATAAATGAAATGCTGAACAGATAAGGAGTAGGGTTAGAAATATAATATAGAGGATGCCCCATGGCATCAAATGTCATCTTTGAAGAATCGCTTGAGCATTTGGCCATTCGCAAGTAAGTCAAGCTGTTCGCCATCCAATCTGCTCAAGTGGAATGAGTTTGGTCTAGCAATTTCTTGGATAATGTATGGTCCCAGCCACAAACTATCAAATTTCTTGTGTTTTCTTGTTTTTTCATTCTTGCGATCCCAAAGAAGTACCATATCTCCAACCTGCAAAGATTTAGATCGAGATGATTTATCAAAGCTTTTCTTGATGTTAGATTGACTTTTACATATATTATCAAAAGTTGTCCTACGAGCTTCATCCAACTCCAAAATTTGATCAATTCTATTTTGAACAACATCTTTATTAGTAGAAAAATGCTGAAGGAGCTGATAAGCTGGAAATTTCAGGTGCACAGGTAAGGTCACATCCAAGCCATAAACTAATTCAAAGAGACTTTTACTAACAGCTATCTTTTAGTGATCCTATCTGCCCATAAAGCATATTAGATTTTGCTATCCCAGGATCTTTTATTATCTCCTACTATCTTCTTGATAATGGTTATGAGATTTTTATTACTTAATTCAGCAAGACAATTACCCTGAGGATAGTAATTTGATGAATAAGATAAGACAATGCCATACTTGAAAGAAAATGATGAAAATTCTGAAGAACTAAAAGCCTTGGCATTATCATTAGTGATCTTAGCAGGGACACCAAATCTAGTAATAATATTATTTTCAATGAAATCCATAATGACCTTTTTCAGTGGCATTCTTAGTAGGGATGGCTTCAACCCATTTAGTGAAATAATCAGTAGCAGTCAAAATCCATGAGTAGCCATTGCTAGAATTTTCATGAAACTTCCCGATGAAGTCCAGACCCCAATGCTGAAAAGGTGCTTCCACCACGACAGGTTGTAAGGGCAGGGCAACAAGCTTCTGTTTCCCAGTGAACAGTTGACAAGCTTAACAACTTCTAACAAACTTATGCACATCAGAAAAAATTGAAGGCCAATAATATCCAGCTCTCAGAATTTTGTGGGCAATAGATCTAACAGCATAATGATCACCACAAAACCCTGAGTGAAACTCAGAAACCAACTTCTTGGACTCAATTTCATCAACACACCTAAGTACTATGCCCTCAAGATTTCTCCTTCCAAGGTCATCTTTCATAAGGCAATACTTAGTGGCTTTTAATCTAAGAGCCCTTCTCTTATGAGCGACTAAATGGTGAGGACATGTAAGATTTATCAGGTAACAGACAATATCCTTGTACCACTCATGCTCTCCTAATCTCTGCAACTTAGGTGAAGATAGATCGTTAAGACAAATCAAACCAAGAGCGTTTTCATTACCTTCGGTCAACATTTGAGCCAAGCCTTTGCCTTTGACTAGCTTGGTGGGTCTAATCTCTAAATCATATTCTTGTATTTTAGTGACCTACCTAGCACGAGTCCCTAAGCAATCAGTTTGAGTTAATATATCTTTAACCGTAGAATGTGGGACAAAAGCAATGATTTTGGAATAACCCACATAAGTCTTGAAATGCTAAAGAGATTTGACTAAGGCATAGGCTTGCTTTTCCATGGTATTGTATTTTAATTCAGAATTTTGAAGCGCTCTACTCATGAAAGCAATAGGTTGCTCGTGACCATCCTTATTTTTCTACAATAAAACACCAGCAATGGTATCTTCAGAAGTGAAAGAGAAAATCATGAAATCCTTAGAGTAATCAGGACTAACTAAAACAGGGGCTCTTGCAATAGTGGCTTTGATTTCCTAAAAAGCCCTTTTGTCGTCTTCCTGCAAAACAAATTTTACATTTTTCTTCAAAAGACTTTGAATAGGCTTAGCTACTTATGCGTAATTTGGAATAAATCTTCTAAGAAAAATTGTTTTTCCAAGGAAATACTGAAGGGATTTAAGATTATGGGAAGAGGAATCCTTTGGATGGCTTCAACTCTTTCAGGCTCAATCTTGATTCCATCTTTAGAAATGATGTGACCAAGTAATTTCCCTTCGGTTACTCCAAAAATAGACTTAGCCAAATTTAAAGAAATCTCGTACTCTCTACATCTATAAAAAACTTGTCGAAGATGACTTATATGACTAATACCATCCTTAGAAAAAACAGTGAGATCATCTTGGTAAATTTTGATAAATTTCCCAATTAACCCCTTGAAGGCATAATCCATAGCCCTTTGAAAAGTAGCCCCAACATTGGTTAATCCAAACGACATTCTAATATATTCGAAAGTACCCCATGGTGTGTTGGATGTAGTTTTATGATGATCTTCCTTTTTAACCCATACCTGATTATACCTAGAAAAACCATCTAGCAATAACATCATTCGAGAAACAATTACTCTTTGCAACATAGTCTCCATGTTTGACAAAGGGTAATTATCTTTCTTACATGCTAGATTAAGGTTTCGAAAGTCGACACAAAACCTTATCGTACCGTTCCTTTTCCTAACAATCACTAGGTTGGAACACCATGTTGAATGTCTCGTTTGAGTAATAATCCTTGCTGCAAGCATCTTTGAAAGCTCTTTTTGAACCAAAGGGGCTAACTTAGGATTAATCTGCCTAAGCTTCTGACCGAAGGGTTTAACATTTTCATCTTTCAAAGGGATAGTGTGTTCTATGACGTCTTCCCTATAACCTTTTAATTCATCATAAGATTACGCTAAAACATCTTGATATTCGCAAAGTAAATTGGTCAACTTTTTTCTTTCTTAAACATTAGTACCCTTACCAATTTTAACAATCTTTGGGTTCGTAGGAGTGCTAATGTTTACCTCGAGATATTTGCCCGGATCCATTTTATTGTCCTTTTTCAACTTTGTGGCATCATGCCTATCAAAGTGTTGTTCTAAAGAAACCACATTTTTAGGAGTAGGATTTATGATATGCTCATGATTATCAGATCCATCCTCCTCAGAATTTATCCGAAAATTTTCAAACTCATCCAAACTATCAAGAAAACGAATCACTTGTTTTTCATCATTAAAGACTTGCCAATGCTCTGAGTTATCTGGAGTAGAAGGTCTAAATATAACTTCCATTTTAATCTTATCCTCAATCAGCCCATCAGACAATTGCAAAGTAGAAGCAGCTATGGCAAGCTCATACGCCGAACTATTATGCTCTCTTGGGATAGCTTCAAGGACAAGGGCATTAAAGTGTTCCATAGTATCCCATACAACATTTCGATAATTCCTTAACCTTTGATTTTACATGTAAATTTATTTTTAAGCTGCATGATAATTAAGTCAGAATCCCCCTTAATGCTAAGCAACTTGATTCTTAAAGCCTTTGCCAACTCAAGACCCAACAACAAAGCTTCATATTCAGTGACGTTGTTGGTTGCTTCAAATTCCAATCGATAGGCAAACTTGAAAATATGACCAAGGGGTGATTTTAACACTATTCCTGCACCTTTACCATGCCTAGACGATGCACCATCAAAATACATGTACCAAACTTTATCATTGAGATCCCTAATCTTTTTATCAACCTTATCATCAAGAGGAACTATGAAATTAGACATGATAGCATAATTCCCAATGTCAGATTGATCTTTAATTATCTCGTTATGAGGTCTCTTAGGATCTTCAACATGGAATTTTCTCTCAAGCTCTCTATTAAGTCTCACAAAACCATCACCTCTAGGAGAAGGAATCATAGCATATGACCAATTCATTTGAATACTCCCTCTTAGATTAGAGGCCCATTTTCTAGATAAAAGCATACCCCAAGCATCAAGCACATCAACAACAACAATGTCCATAACAATCATAATGTCAGGGTAAAATAATAAATGAACTTGTAAATCTTTGATCAAACCATGAACTTCAATCTTCTTAGAATCCATGGCACATATATTGTAATAGGGTCTAGAAACTCTTAAATTAAGCTATTCGATGACCCTCTTAGTCATGACACAAGCTGATGCACCAGAATCCAACATGCAATTATTATATTTGTACCCATTATCCATCAAAGTGATAAAGAAACGCTGATGATCCTTGTTATTTGAATCTAAACGTTGCAAATATAGAGGAGCATCGTGATAATCAACCTCCGGGGCTTTCTGTTGAGAAACATTAACTTGGGGACCTTCAATAGCTTTTAGTAACTTAGCCTTTTGGGAAGGAATTTTCACAATCTCGAAGAGAGGAACCCAGATTTTTGCATTATTAAACCAACTTCCCAAATCGACATCTAATCCAGAGTTTGAACCTGGGTTAAAAATTCGAAGGGGAATCTGATTCCCACTTTGATCTTTATCCCTTCTTTGATAAGTTAAACCTTTGTCTCTGACAATTTCCATGATTTGCTATGGAGAAGGTTTTTCACCATATAATTTAGCCATAATATCATCTTCATTTTCAAAGTTATTTATACTAAACGCTGACAAGAGATGCATAACATCTTGACTTAAGCTGACGAAGGATGCATAAAATAGTTGAGATGTTATGCATCCCTTGTAAGCTTTTACTATAAATAATTTTGAAAATAAAGATGATATTATGGCTAAATTATATGGTGAAAAGCCTTCTCCATAGCAAATCATGGAAATTGCTAGAGATAAAGGTTTAACTTATCAAAGAAGGGATAAAGATCAGAGTGGGAATCAGATTCTCCTTCAAATTTTTAACCCAGGTTCAAACTTTGGATTAGATGTCGATTTGGGAAGTTGGCTTAATAATGCTAAAATATGGGTTCCTGTCTTCGAGATTGTGAAAATTCCTTCCCAAAGGGCTAAGTTACTAAAAGCTATTGAAGGTCCTCAAATTAATATTTCTCAACAGAAAGCCCTGGAGGTTGATTATCATGATGCTCCTATATATTTTGCAAATTTTAGATTCAGATAACAAGGATCATCAACGTTTCTTTATCACTTTGATGGTTAATGGGTACAAATTGAATAATTGCATGCTGGATTCTGGTGCATCAGCTTGTGTCATGACTAAGAGGGTCATGGAACAACTTAATTTAAGAGTTTCTAGACCCTATTACAATATATGTGCCATGGATTCTAAGAGGATTGAAGTTCATGGTTCATTTATCAATTTACCTTGACATTATGATTGTTATGGATAGTGTTGTTGTTGATGTGCCTGATGCTTGGGGTATGCTTTTATCTAGAAAACGGGCCTCTGATCTAAGAGGGAGTATTCAAATGAATTGGTCATATGCTATAGTTCATTTTCCTCGAGGTGATGGTTTTGTGAGACTTAATAGAGAGTCGGAGAGAAAATTCCATGTTGAAGATCCTAAGAGACCTCATAACGAGATAATTAAAGAACAATCTGACATTGGGAATTATGCTATCATGTCTAATTTCATAGTTCCTCCTGATGACAAGGTTGATAAAAAGATTAGGGATCTCAATGATAAAGTTTTGTACATGTATTTTGATGGTGCATCGTCTAGGCATGGTAAAAGTGTAGGAATAGTGTTAAAATCACCCCTTGGTAATATTTTCAAGTTTGCCTGTCGATTGGAATTTGAAGCAACCAACAACGTCGCTGAATATGAAGCTTGGTTGTTGGGTCTTGAGTTGGCAAAGGCTTTAAGAATCAAGTTGCTTAGCATTAAGGGGGATTCTGACTTAATTATCATGCAACTTAAAAATAAATTTACATGTAAAAATTAAAGGTTAAGGAATTATGGAAATGCGGTATGGTATACTATGGAACACTTTAATGCCCTTGACCTTGAAGCTATCCCAAGAGAGCATAATAGTTTGGCGGATGAGCTTGTCGTAGTTGCTTCTACTTTGCAATTGTCTGATGGGCTAATTGAGGATAAGATTAAAATGGAAGTTATATTTAGACCTCAGAGCATTGGCAAGTCTTTAATGATGAAAAACAAGTGATTCGTTTTCTTGATAATTTGGATGAGTTTGAAAATTTTCGGATAAATTCTGAGGAGGATGGATCTGATAATCATGAGCATATCATAAATCCTACTCCTAGGAATGTGGTTTCTTTAGAACAACACTTTGATAGGCATGATGCCACAAAGTTGAAAGATGAGAATAAAATGGATCCGGCCGAATACCTCGAGGTAAACATTGGCACTCCTACGAACCCAAAGATTGTTAAAATTGGTAAGGGTACTAATGTTGAAGAAAGAAAAAAGTTGACCAATTTACTTCACGAATATCGAGATGTTTTAGCATTTTCTTATGATGAATTAAAAGGTTATAGGGAAGACGTCATGGAACACACTATCCCTTTGAAAGATGAAAATGCTAAACCCTTTCGTCAGAAGCTTAGGCAGATTAATCCTAAGTCAAAGATGCTTGCAGCATGGATTATTGCTCAAACGAGACATTCGACATGGTTTTCCAACCTAGTGATTGTTAGGAAAAAGAACGGTACGATAAGGTTTTGTGTCGACTTTCCAAACCTTAATCTAGCATGTAAGAAAGATAATTACCCTTTGCCAAACATGGAGACTATGTTGGAAAGAGTAACTGGTTCTGGAATGATGTCATTGCTAGATGGTTTTTTTGGGTATGATCAGGTATGGGTTAAAAAGGATGATCGTCATATAACTACATTCACCACACCATGGGGTACTTTCGAAAATATTAGAATGCCGTTTGGATTAACCAATGCTGGGGCTACTTTTCAAAGGACTATGGATTATGCCTTCAAGGGGTTGAATGGGAAATTGATCGAAATTTACCATGATGATCTTAATGCTTTTCTCTAAGGATGGTATTAGTCATATAAGTCATCTTCGATAAGTTTTTGATAGAGGTAGAGAGTACGAGATTTCTTTAAATTTGGCTAAGTCTATTTTTAGAGTAACCGAAGGGAAATTACTTGGTCACATCATTTCTAAAGATGGAATCAAGATTGAGCCTGAAAGAGTTGAAGCCATCCAAAGGATTCCTCTTCCCATAATCTTAAATCCCTTCAGTATTTCCTTGGAAAAACAATTTTTCTTAGAAGATTTATTCCAAATTACGCATAAGTAGCTAAGCCTATTCAAAGTCTTTTGAAGAAAAATGTAAAATTTGTTTTGCAGGAAGACGACAAAAGGGCTTTTTAGGAAATCAAAGCCACTATTGCAAGAGCCCCTGTTTTAGTTAGTCCTGATTACTCTAAGGATTTCATGATTTTCTCTTTCACTTTTGAAGATACCATTGCTGGTGTTTTATTGTAGAAAAATAAGGATGGTCACGAGCAACCTATTGCTTTCATGAGTAGAGCGCTTAAAAATTCTGAATTAAAATACAATACCATGGAAAAGCAAGCCTATGCCTTAGTCAAATCTCTTAAGCATTTCAAGACTTACGTGGGTTATTCCAAAATCATTGATTTTGTTCCACATTCTACGGTTAAAGATATATTAACTCAAACTGATTGCTTAGGGACTCGTGCTAGGTGGGTCACTAAAATACAAGAATATGATTTAGAGATTAGACCCACCAAGCTAGTCAAAGGCCAAGGCTTGGCTCAAATGTTGACCGAAGGTAATGAAAAGGCTCTTGGTTTGATTTGTCTTAACAATCTATCTTCGCCTGAGTTGTAGAGATTAGGAGAGCATGAGTGGTAGAAAAATATTGTGTATTACCTGATAAATCTTACATGTCCTAACCATTTAGTCGCTCATAAGAGAAGGGCTCTTAGATTAAAACCCCTAAGTATTGCCTCATGAAGGATGGTCTTGGTTTCTGAGTTTCACTCCGGGTTTTGTGGTGGTCATTATGCTGCTAGAACTATTGCCCACAAAATTCTGAGAGTTGGATATTATTGGCCTTCAATTTTTTCTGATGTGCATAAGTTTGTTAGAAGTTGTTAAGCTTGTCAACTGTTCACTGGGAAACAGAAGCTTGCTGCCCTGCCCTTACAACCTGTCGTTGTGGAGGCACCTTTTCAACATTGGGGTCTGGACTTCATCTGGAAGTTTCATGAAAATTCTAGCAATGGCTACTCATGGATTTTGACTGCTACTGATTATTTCACTAAATGGGTTGAAGCCATCCCTACTAAGAATGCCACTGAAAAGGTCATTATGGATTTCATTGAAAATAATATTATCACTAGATTTGGTGTCGCTGCTAAGATCACTATTGATAATGCCAAGGCTTTTAGTTCTTCAGAATTTTCATCTTTTTGTTTCAAGTATGGCATTGTCTTATTTCATTCATCAAATTACTATCCTCAGGGTAATGGTCTTGCTGAATCAAGTAATAAAAATCTCATAACCATTATCAAGAAGATAGCAGGAGATAATAAAAGATTTTGGGATAGCAAAATCAAGTATGCTTTATGGGTAGATAAGATCACTAAAAGGAAAGCTATTGGTAAAAGTCCCTTTGAATTAGTTTATGGCTTGGATGTGACCTTACTTGTGCACTTGAAATTGCCAGCTTATTAGCTCCTTCATCATTTTTCTACTAATAAAGATGTTCAAAATAGAATTGATTAGATTGTGGAGTTGGATGAAGCTCGTAGGACAACTTTTGATAATATATGTAAAAGTCAATCTAACATCAAGAAAAGCTTTGATAAATCATCTCGATCTAGATCCTTGTAGGTTGGAGATATGGTACTTCTCTGGGATTGCAAGAATGAAAACCAGGAAAACACAAGAAATTTGATAGTTTATGGCTGAGACCATACATTATCCGAGACATTGCTGGACCAAACTCATTCCACTTGAGCAGATTGGATGGCGAACCACTTGACTTACCTGCGAATGGCCAAATGCTCAAGCTAATCTTCAAAGATGACATCTGATGCCATGGGCATCTTCTATATTATATTTCTAACCCTACTCCTTGTCTGTTCAACATTTCATTTCTGTTTTAGGATTAGATTTACTTTTTATGTTACTAGATAGTTAATAAATGAAGAGCTTATATCTTTGTTGTTTTGTTTTGGGCGCTACTTATGTTTTGTTGTGTGTTGCGTGGATGCAGATTTTGGATTCTTACATTTCTACAGTGCAGTAACGTGTCCCCAAGTAGAGCTAGATGTTGACCATTACATGTCAACGACCCATAGGAGTACACCCCCTTTTTTCACAAAAAGGATAGCGCTTGATCAATTTGTCCGTGCCGTCCGACTATCATCATCAGCCTAATCATGTTATTTTGTAAACCCAGTCTCCATGTGTAAATTGTAAATAATCTTAGCAGATCTGTGTCATGCATGTAATTGCCTAGATAAACCTAATTTTCTAGTGATGATCTACATTCCGGAATGTTTTTTGTCTCGCAGATCCATGATCGGCAGAGTTTTCCTTCAGCCTTACCCCAAAGTCGGAATGGATTTTGTCATTAGAATCTTAGGGGAGTCCTAGTGTGTGAGATCGAGTCTATGTAAAAGTGATTTGGGAATAGTCCTAACTATTTGGTTAGGTTATTTTATTACAAATTGCTTGATCTGCTAGATTATGTTTGTATCGCAGAACTGGGTAGTCTATGAGGGTCTATGTCAAATGGATTTTCCCCCTTGAGATGTAAAAATGTAAAAATCATGATGTAAATTGTCTTGAGGGTTAGAAAAATAATTTATCCCGTCATAAGTCCTAAGTTTTAGGTCCTAGGTAATTTTAAATTTTCCAAAGGCTAAATTCGAAGGTCCTTTAAAAAAAATTAAATTTTAAGAGGTCCAGGGACTAAGGTTAAATGATTATTTTGCTAAATTTTATGCCCTTGGTCCCTAGGGTTAAGTCAAAGTCATAATTTTGAGGAAATTAACTCAAAATTTTTGAATTAATTAAAATGCAGTTAAATGATAATTTCGAATTTCTTCATTATTTTAATTTCGACGGATGAGATTAAAAGATTTTTGGATCCTCATCAATGGTCGGAATCGCTTTGACAAGGATCACTCGAACTAGGCATTGAATTTTTTTTCTTTAAATAGGAGGTTAGTGGTCAGTTGAGATGATTCGATCTGAGAGTTGTGCGCTAAGTGAAAGCTCTCTTGTAATCGTTTTTCATGTGCAAATAAAGAAAGACTTTGGGGTTAATGTCTATTGGTGTTACTCTTCGAGAAATGCTATAAGATGTTTTATTTTCTTGCATAGATTTACTTTCAACTATTGATAGTAGCTTATTGAAGATTGATTTAAACACATGTATCTTGTTTAATCACTAGGGTTTGAATGATAATTTAATTTCTGAATATAATGGCAGGGATTTCCATTAGATCTGCATTTCATTGTCGTTTTTTTCCCTCTGTTAATGGTTGAATTAAGTTGTGCAGGCAATCCCTGATTTTGAGATCACTGGGCGTTCGGGGAAGTCTTCAGTTGGACCAATCAACTCTGGGACAACATTTTCCGAAGAGCCCTGCTGGTTTTGATCCCGGGCTTATCATTAAGGGTTTTGAGCCCTGCTGGATGCATTAAGGGTTTTCTGGAGCACCTCATCTTATATTTAAAATCTTAAAAAATATGTGTGGAATATTTCATAAATCCGTCCATTATAACAAATTTTCTCTAGCCAATCTTTTGCTTGCATATAGTCAAGAGACCGAGCTGATGTTGAGAAGATTGAAATATTCAAATAGGTTTTGACAGAATATCCCAATGATCCCATGGGCCTTTTAATTTCCATGCAAGGAAGATAGATATCATCTGCCATTCATGACATGTTCTTTGAAGGAGTTGGACCTGAAAGCACAAATGTTGTAGCATTTTTTATTACATTACTGATGATGATGATAATATGTTGAATGTTATAATAATCACTAATGATGATGACAATGTCTATTATGAATTCATGATGGTGATTTGTTTATGTTGAATTGATGATGAAGATTATGTATTTTTAGATATGGATTCTAGATTCTAAAAGATGAATGGCAATATATATATATATATACATGTCGTTTCCTTCTTGTATCGTATCTTGATTTTTTGAAAATTTGTCGTATCCGTTTCAAACCCCAAGTCCATATCTGTTTCAATGCAACTTAGATTGTAGCATTTGTCACCTTAGAACACCGAGTATCATACTCACTGTAACATCTGGCAACATGAAGAATACCTTTTGATAGTATTTTAATAGTATCTTAGAGCCTATGAACTTTGTTCATCGGATAAAGTTAGGAGGCTTGAGTCATTACATAGCGGTCCCCTCATATTATAGATATTTTGCCTTGGACACACCACTCAGAAACCCATAAGGCATCGAAAGTTTTGTTTAAATGAGGCATCCAAGTTCTGTTATAAAGGAGACTCCAAAGTTCTGTTCCAAGGACAGTCAACCAAATATCATTCTACAAGAGAACTTGAATTCTGATGTAAGGCATAGACCATATAAGAATGAATATGTTGAAGATACAGTGGACAGAGGTATAATGAGGCATTGCAAATGCAACAATGCTAAATATAGCGATGCCTGAAGTGTGCTTTTGAGGAAATAAAATACTGCCTGAAGTGAGGCTTCTGAATGCGGAGTGGGTTATAGGTGATGTGATCCAACAAATATGTGACAATGCAAATCATTGATAGAGATATCAACCTCTCAAAAGAATTACAATCCTCAAATAGTATGCGAGCCATTTGTCTTGATTAGCTAAATAGTAGCCCACGCCCTTGTTGCTTAAGGATCGAATCCAATTGAACCTTCTTATTACTAAATCGAATTCAAAATCATCATACCAGACTTTGGAAAAGGAGATCGAACTATTAGAATATTCTTTGCTGGACTCTTCTGATAAGGTGCAGAGATAAGAGGATGAACCTTAGAATCTTCTTAGTGATTGCATTCTCTCTTGCTTGGGATTGTCCTCACCTGAGCTCTGATACCATGTTAAGTTTTGTTCTTTGCTTAGGACAATCACCTTCAATGTTCATGTTATCTCATTTATAATTCCAATTTCGTTCCATTAGCAATCACATAATCCATTATCACATTGATAGTAACTAAAGAAAGAATGTAGACAATAAATGCAGAAGACATGCCAAGACAAGAGAACACAAGATTGGCTCAAGCTAGGGAAAATCCCCAAGTAGGGGAAAACCCTTGATCAATCTTCTTATTAAATATATCAAATTTCCAACAGAGCGAGATATGAAAACAATAATCTAAAGTCAAGGTTGACTAGCCAATTGATCTAACAACACAAGCTTTAAACAAATCGATGGTGTACACAAGATCACAATCTTGATATACTGAAGAGGGCTAGGGCTGTTGGCAAATAACTGATGACCCTTCTAACTTAATCAGAACACCTCTTCTTAATTGTGGCGTTGCTTGACAAGAAGGATGCTACCCTTTGCTAGTCCTTAGGGTTAGATCTGTGGCTCATCGTGTAGCATCAAATTTTCAAAAGTTTGTGGCCTTTCTTTGAATGAACAGGCAACAAAATTATAGATCAAGATATCATGAATACCTTCTTGGGCCATACAATAGTTCACTGAGATGCTACACAAAATTCTGATCAAAGGTTACACTCTCAATCTAGGCAGCGGTGTGGTCCTTGTGCCTGTGGTTTAGAGAGGAGACCCAACACCAGGCATCTCGACCCTTCAATAAGATATTCCAACCTTTCTGTAGCTACAACAAGATCTGCAGCCCAAAACAAAAGGTAAATAATAGTAGAAACTAAGCACCGAATGGCCCACACTTACCTCAGATGTCTCATCCTTGTTCCTTCAATAGATCCGCACCAAAATATCAAGACAATCGTTCCCCAAACTCTTCTTTCTGCCTCAGTCCAACGACATTCCATAGGTAGATATGGTTCACTCCTATGTTCTCAAATGAGGATGGAGGGTGACTGTATATATATATATATATATACACACACACACACACACAAATAGATATGATGTTTTTCCCTTATGGGGGTTAGCCAACCTTGACGCTTTGGAGGCAAACTCGAATTTCAATTTTTCAAAATTTTCTCGCCTTGATAAGATTAAGCCTTAGAGAATTTCTTTTAGAGTGAATAAGTACTTTTTCTTATCCAAATTTGGTGATCCTTAGGTCGATTTTGATCCTCTCGAGAAGAGGAATTTAATGCAAGGATTATCTTTATCAAATAAGCTGTCCAAAGTGGAATTTGGCCCTAGTTGCCAATTTTAACACTATTAAATCAACATTGCCAGCATCTGGGGTTAGTATTGTTTTTGATGGATGGATAGATCCTGCATGCCACCCACTCATCAACTTCATGGTGTTTTCCTTGAATGGACCAATTTTTTTGAAATTAGTGGATGCATTTGGACATTACAAGCATGCACAATATATTGGTGAGTTGCTCATTATAGTTATTGAAGCTGTAGGTGTTGATTCTTGTGTGCAAATGATAACAGACAGTGCACCTGTTTGTAAGGATGTTGGCATGATTGTGGAAGCTAAATATCGACAAGTATGTTGGACACCTTGCATTGTCCATTCCTTGAATTTAAAACTTAAATCTATTTTTTCTGATGCGCCTTGGATTGTTGAAGATTGCAGATACACGGTTTGCCTCTTCGTTCATCATGTTGAAGAGGTTGAGGGAGGCCAAGACCACTCTTGGTGCTATGGTCATTTTAGAGTTTCGGTCTTTTTGGAGAAAGATAGATCAAGCAACCTCAAAAAGAGTCAAGGACACAGTGTTAGATGATGCTTGGTGGGAGAGGGTAGACCTCACTATTAAGATCATGGACCCTATCATTGCTTTGCTACGATTTGCAGATACAGACCAACCCATCCTAGGAGAGGTTTATGAGGGATGGGATTCCGTGAGGACCATCATTTTACAGAGTGAGTGCCCCGAGTATGAGACATCATCAAAGGCCTTCTTCACCACCATACAAGATATTCTTTTAAGCAAATGGGACAAGAATTGCACACTTTTTCATTGTTTGTCTCACTCATTGAACCCAAAATACTACAACCATGAGTGGCTGAATGGTGGAACTTTCTGCAGATTCCCTTCTCACATGGATGGTGAAATTTCATAGGCGACGAAGAATGCATTGAGACAGAGGGGCTTAGAAGCTCTATTCTTGGTGGGCAACTCATGGGGCAACAAGCCCTCCTCTACAATAGTTAGCCACGAGGCTCCTCTCTTAGGTGACTTCATTCTCTTGTTGCGAGGGGAATTGGAGCACATATGGGAATTTGTATTGTGTTAAGAAGAGTAGGCTTGAGCAGTCCAGGGCAGAGACAATGGTGTATCTGCACACCAACCTTCGTCTTGTTTATTGGTAGAGGGATGAGTGGTTGAAGGGAAAGACAAAGATGTGGGATGTTTTTCCTGATGACATGGGTTTGGACAATCGTGTTGAGTTGGCATTGGCCAACTTGGACTTAATGACTCAGTGCTGGAGCCTGTCACTTTTGATGATGGTGATATTCTTGAGGGGTCATCCTCCACACGAACAAATGCCATAAATTACATCTGAGGTTAGTATTGTATCTGATGGATGGATAGATCCAACACACCACCGACTCATCAACTTCATGGTGTCTTCCTTGAATGGACCAGTTTTTTTGAAATCAATGGATGCACTTGGACATTACAAGCATGCACAATATATTGGTGAGTTGCTCATTATAGTTGTTGAAGATGTAGGTGTTGATTCTTGTGTACAAATGACTACAGACAGTGCCCCTGTTTGCAAGGATGTTGGCATGATTGTGGAAGCTAAATATCGACAAGTATGTTGGACACCTTGCATTGTCCATTCCTTGAATTTAGAACTTAAATCTATTTTTTCTAATGCGCCTTGGATTGTAAATATTACTGAGCATGCATGACATATCCGCAAATTTGTACAAAATCATATAAATGCTCTCACAATGTACAAGGAGTACATGATCTATCATTGTTGAAGATTGCAGATACATGGTTTGCCTCTTCATTCATCATGTTGAAGAGGTTGAGGGAGGTCAAGACCGCTCTTGGTGCTATGGTCATTTCAGAGTTTCAGTGTTTTTGGAGAAAGATAGATCAAACAACCTTAAAAAGAGTCAAGGACACAGTGTTAGATGATGCTTGGTGGGAGAGGGTAGATCTCACTATTAAGATCATGGACCCTATCATTGCTTTGCTACGATTTGCAGATACAGATCAACCCATCCTAGGAGAGGTTTATGAGGGATGGGATTTCGTGATTGAGTTCGTGAGGGCCGTTATTTTACAGAGTGAGTGCCCTGAGTATGAGACATCATCAAAGGCCTTCTTCACCACCATACAAGATATTCTTTTCAGCAGATGGGACAAGAATTGCAGACCTTTTCATTGTTTGTCTCACTCATTGAACCCAAAATACTACAACCATGAGTGGCTGAATGGTGAAACTTCCTGCAGATTCCCTCCTCACATGGATGGTGAAATTTCACAGGGGACGAAGGATGCATTGAGACAGATATTTTAGGATGGAGCATCCCTTGATGAGGTGGATGATGCCTTTGCAAAGTTTTCCACTAGCATTGAGCGATTTGCAGGCTATGATGTGATTAGAGACAGAGGGCTTAGAAGCCCTATTCTTGGTGGGCAACTCAGGGGGCAACAAGCCCTCCTCTACAATAGTTAGCCATGAGGCTCCTCTCTCAGGTGGCTTCATCCTCTTGTTGTAAGAGGAATTGGAGCACATATGGCAATTTATATTGTGTTAAGAAGAGCTGGCTTGAGCAGTCCAGGGTAGAGACAATGGTGTATGTGCACACCAACCTTTGTCTTATTTACTGGTAGAGGGATGAGTGGTTGAAGGGAAAGGCAAAGATGGGGGATGTCTTTCCTTATGATATGGGTTTGGACAACTGTGTTGAGTTGGCATTGGCCAACTTGGACTTAATGACTCAGTGCTAAAGCTTGTCACTTTTGATGATGATGATATTCTTGAGGGGTCATCCTCCACACGAACAAATGCCATATATTACATTGGATAAAGAGGAGGAGGATGCAATAGAGGAGAGCAGTTGTGACCATGACAGTGACGCTGATTTTGATGATGATGATGATGATTGATGAACTGCCTACTACCTTGTAGTTGTTTTGTATTTTCTATTTCTGTTTTCCATTGGCATTGCTACTGCCTATGTAGCACATTTTGATTTTAATGGCTTAATTGGAAAACTGCAATTTCTTGTCTTTCTCCTATTGGATAATTGATGAATCTGTCACAATTGTATTTGTATGCATAATGTTACATTGTACAACTTACAATTTTAAATTTACAATGTAGAATCTAGATCTATGTCTGAATTTGTATCATGAATGAGAATTTGTGTAAGAAATATCTATTTAGTATAATTTTTAATATATATATATATATAAAATAAATAATAATAACGGGTCCTATGTGTTGGACGCTTGAATTTGCGTGTCTTGCGTGCCCCTTGGTGACAGGGTGTAGTTCAGATAGTCCTCCTGAGGCTGACAAAAAAAACTAGATGTAATTCCCGAGGCAGGAGAGTAGGTTTTTGGAGCATCATTCCAGTATAATTGTTGTAGTTTAAGTGGTAGTGGGAGCCAAGATAGAGTGAGAGCACAAATGTAAGTCAACTTGGCGTGATTCTTGAGGCAAGAGTGTAAGGTTTTTTGAGCATTGTTCCATAGGGCCGAAGCATTAAAACAAGCATTATTGTTGTGGGTTAAATCATAGTGGGCTTGAGATAGAGCCCTTCGCACAAATCTAAGTCAACTTGGGTATTTAAGTAGCTAGGGTTTGAATTAACTATCAGTTTGCAAATAGGCTAGGGTTTCTGATTTGGGCATTTTGTAAACTCTGTATAATGCAAAACTAGATTTTGCTGGTTGATTGATTGTTGATTTATATTGTTGGTGATTATTTATATTGAAGTTATTACTGTTATTGGGTTACATTCTTTGCATTTTGGAAATTTATTGCTTAGAGGAGAAGTTGTATTGAGACCCTAGCGGTTGAAGAGAAATCTAGGGCAAAAAATTCCCTTGTAATTTTAGACAAACACATGCAAACGAGAAAATACAACTTGGCTACCTCGGTAGATCTTGGGGATCAAATAACCCAATTACACTTATGCTGAATGCCCCCTAAGGATTCGACAATAAGATTCACACAAGGACAAGTATGCAACAATTATGATTTGGGTGATTTAAGGTACAATTTCAAGGGAGCAAGTTCAAAGCTCCCTGTGGCTAAATCTAGAGGGCTTAGGTTAACCAATAGGTGCTGAGATAGGTTCTCAAACACATGCAATCAAGAAATTATAACTTGGTTGTTATAAACTAGAGTTTTAATCAACCTTTTACAACATGCAAATAGTTTAGAAGAGCAATAAAATAAGCCCTAGAATCTATGATAAACAATTGTAAAATTATGGCCAAATTTAGAGAAAATAAAGGCAATGATTACAACAATTTTCAATGCATGAAAACACATAAAAATACAGTAAACTTCAGACATCAGCCTTAATTTTTGGCTGAAAAATGCATGCAAAATTAGGGCCAAATTTAAAGAAATAAAGGAAACGATTGCAACAATTTTCAATTTATGAAAACACAAAACAACTCAGTAAACCTTAGACGTCAATCTTAATTTATGGCTGAAAAATGCATGCAAAATGATATTTTTACTGTTCCATGTAAATGCATTCGAGTGCTAACCGTAGAACAATAATATTGAAGGAAAATAAATTGAAATGAATATTTTACTAGGCTACATAATTCAACATATTCCTATCTTTTTTGGAGATTGAATGGGAGGGAGCTAAAACTAAGTCACCTAAAGAGAAACTTGGTGAACATCTTGTGTAAAGAGATATTCATGCCATAAAACATCAAAAAAACCTTGGGTAAATTTATATTAAAACCCTAATTCATCAACAAGAACAAGATGGACGAAGATATCTTACATGAAAATAGCACATATCATCCAAGATTCACCAATAATCATCCAAGAGAGAGAACCATCCTTCAATCATCTATCGAATGAAGTTCACTACACTAGTGCTCCATATCGCACAAGAGAGAAGTTAGAACATACAATTTACTATTGTGTGTTATCTCCAATTGTGACAATGACTCAAGGGAAATTGACTTCCCTCTATTTATGAGGGTAACCAAGTTGATTTGCCCTAATTTAACGTAAATGCCCTAAAATAATATTAAATCATTATTACAATTTGGATAGGTCAGAAGACGTCTCCCAATGATAGCCAAATCAATGATAAAACATAAAAGTATGCAATAATTAACCCACATGTGTGAGTTAATTCCCTACTAGGGAGACATCATCCTCCAAAAGGTGTATCTCTCCATTAAATGTAAAATGGATGGCTCTAAGGGGTGCATCTCATCCCGTAAGTTATGTGCCCTCATCAAATGGATGCTTAATCATTAAGCAAGGCCTCATCAACTCAAATATCCTCTACAAGGGTGGCCACATCATCATTCCAAGCATCATGAAGGGGATTTATAGTGCTAGGGCATGATATCATCATGGAGAAAAATGTACCATTCTCTCTTGCGGGATCCCATGCCATCATCATCAAATATTCTAAAAAACATGGCAATGTCCATCAAGTAGGTCTAATGCTAACTTGGGGGCATCCTATCATCTTTGGGGCACACTTGCTCTCAAGGCAATGTCCTGGCTCTGGAGGGCAACGTCCAAGGTCTTGGAGGTGGGTGGAGGTATCATCAACTATGTCAAGGAATCCCAAGGTCAATGCTCTTCAATAAATGCACAACATCCTTTGTCAAAGTGTATTTAGTCATCATCAAGTTGGGTTGGACATCCTCTTTGAAGTGTTGGCGAAGCTTCAAACAATTCCAAAAAGGATGGCAACTGTACTATTTGAAACCGTCTACACATACTCAAGGAAACAAGCGAGATCAACATCATGGGTGCAAGAACTGTAGGAGTATCAAAGTGGTTTTTATTTATTGTTAAGGGCGTAAAAAATTCTTCATACAAACATCATTTTCAAATGTCTTCCTACTTATGATTTGTACACAAGTTACCATGCTTAGGTATAGTAGGGTTATTCCAAGACTCTATTAAGTGCTTTCAACCCCAAGTGGAGAAAGCGCTCCTAGGCATACCCTTTCAAAAGATAGGTATAAGTGATGGGTTAGATGAATTCATATGTACTTCGAGAATGGAGTCATAGTCTTATGCTAGGTTATATTGTACCATTGTCCATGAGCGCCTTTGTAGAGGGAACTTTTAGCATTGCATGAGTTACCTTCCTCACCTTTGTTTTCCCAATCCCCCATTCTTGCCATTTTTGTTTCTTTAGATGGCTTGTTTAACAAGCCTCATTGATTATCATGTAATAATATGATTAACCTTTTTGTGATGGGAATTTTATTGCGTCATCGGGGTTGGGATGTTCATAGAGAGTTCCTTTACTTTGATAGGCATGATATGCATGGATACGCTTGGGGATGAGTGGCAATATAAGAGGGGGTAGAGCTTAGGATAAAATGTGGCTTTTACTTTACATCCATTGCCATTCTTTTGCATTTTTACATTTGGCTAATGCTCCTTCTTTTATTACAACTGCATCAACCTTGAGTAGATGCAACCCCTTCTTCTCATAGGACAAGGCCAATAATCAATCAACAAGAGCAACTGACAACAACCAATCGAAAGGTAGGACAGTTTACTAGGGGAATGATGTCAAATATTAAGTATGGATATCATGGATTGCTACCATCATTGGAGTCTTCTATTTTTGCCCCTCCTAGATAGAGTGACGGAAAGGCCTAAAGGAGGGTCACACTGGACTAGTGATAAGTGATAATTGCAATGGTGAAGTAAGGGAACAAGTGTATAACCAATAGCGGTCTATCATCCAAATCAACCTGTAATCCATTCTAGAATGCCCTTAAATGTTAAATGAAAGTACGCGAGTACAAAAATGGTTAATGTACCTCACAATAGATGACCCACCTTCATCAGTTGAGCAAGGTAGATGAATGAATGGACTGACTGGAGAGTAGATCAGAGGCATTTGAGGCTGGCTATCTGTGGATCACATTAGGGCTGCTGGCTTGCAAACTGCATCATAGGATAAATTTTTTCTTCTAGGGTTACCCATGCATGTTGGTGGGTAACAGTCCGTAAATTTAGTAACACCTGTAACACTGACAGGAGATTTAAACTTCTTGTCATTTTTTAGTTAGCTGTGTAAGCCCTAAAATAAATTATTTGTTGAACCCATCCAACTGCAATGAATGTGTTATGGGTGCAATGAAATGTTCTCTCATGAAAGGGAATATTAATTTTTAAATTTGTAGAAACCCTATGCATTTGGTGTATTTTTTTTAAGGTGGGTCACAGACACTAGGTGGCCGCTACATCAACGGGAAAATCCAGGCAGATCAACCTAAAGGGATCTACCTACCGGCCAAACAAGCAAGGCCTAACCCCAAGGGCGTCAAGGAGGATTGACCTTGTGACCTCCCAACTGGCAAGGTACTTAGCAATGAGAACTCGACCAACTGAGCTAACCCTTGGTGAACTATGCATTTGGTGTTTTGTCTATTCTAGTTTCTAAACAATGTCTATGCTAGCTTGATCTTGACTGTCTTTGAAGCTTGACCTTGTTAGATATTATATCACAAAACTTGGCATAATAGCGGTTTGATGCTTTGTTGATAACTATTGGTTGAAAGTGTCTTCAAGTGTCCTGAAGTATCAATGTGTGCATTATATGCAGTTACTTGCCATTTAGCATCATCCTTCGCTGTTAGACTCTTAAGAGGATATTAATTATGACCTTCAGCAGTTGGACAACTATTCTAGTGAGTCAGTACTTGATCACAAGTAGTCGAGGTGTCATAAAGTTGCAATTAAGTATACTTTCTTTTAAGTTGCAACCCTAGGTTTGTCATAAGGGCTGGCACCAAATATTTGGATTACCTTTTCTTCAGCTATGTACTAATTTTAATTTATAGTTGTCTTTTTATTTGTATAACTTGTGCCTCCATACTTGGCTCAACCTATATCACGCTGTGGGATTCTGATAGGCTATATCATTCAATTGCTAGCATTTATCTATTTCCATGTTGGCACAGTCCTTTACCTTTGGATTAATGCGGTATGATTTTTGGCAAACTTGTTAAGAGTCTTTTTGTTATGGATTAGTTTCTCTAAATTTCTAAGGCAACAACCAAAGGAACGACTGTGTAGCATTAGTATGCAATGCATGCATACTTAAGCAGCACTATTTATGCTATAAATGTTAAATACGATGCATTTTCTGCATGTTGGATGGTCAGACAGCATCGGGGAAAATTATATGGTCATTTTGCAAGCCTGGTGATTGAACACTACTTGAAAGGTTGCTGGAACTGAATGCCATGTCTATTAACTAGGTAAGTAGGTCAAGATGATTACACACCTGACCACAACAACGGACACACGATGTCTAACTTTCATGTGTTGAAGACTATTATTGAATCAGGTAATAAAATGATTTTTAGGGCGGTCCCTTGCTGAACAACTACATTCAACCTAGTCGGACTTTCACATTAACCTTCTATCTGTTGACTCCAATTAAGGAATAAATTAGTAACTACAGAAATAAGGTAGAGGACACAGAACTCTAGTGTGGAACAGATCCAGAATCCAGATACAAGAGTTATGCAACAATTTTGACGTCCCTGTAACCAACATGGATCTCACTGTGATCAATCCATGCAAACAATACATTCTAAATTAAATAAATCACCCTAGGACATTTCAGCTGTGTGACGTGTCACATGATAATAAAATTTACATCCAAGAATAACATTGCTACATAATCATAACAGTGCCAATGGTTAATGGCACTAATTAACATATTGCACTTGTTCTCCTTTACTATAATTTCATGTTTATCATTTCGAACTTACAATGTTCATTCTCCATCCTACTGAATTTGGTGCAAGATGAATGCTGCACATCAAAAGTCCGTGTTTGGGTCAGTAATTTAAGATGGGAGGTTATGAGCCCGTCCTTTTGGCACTGTTAATGGGGATCTGGGCCCTCCAGTGGACCATTAGGATCACAGTTGGGAATTACCGCACATGTCTGGAACTTTGTGGATTCAGTCATCCTTTGGAGAATGCTGTGGATCTGCATGCATATATATTAAAATTGATAAATATTGGGCAAATAAAGGAGCTGCAGTCACCGGATGCAAATAATGAAGTTACAGAATCTGGGCAAGGATCAATCACACTTGTGTAATAATGAGGTAACATTACTAACTTCCCAGGGATAAATATGAGATGTGAAATTTTATTAGTGTGAGAGAGATGTATTTGGAACAAGCATAGATCCATCTTAACATCAGATCTATCAAGCACTAAAAATGATAGAAAAATAAAATACTTGAGGTGCTAAGTCACCTGTCATGATAGAATGGGAATCGGAGGACATGAAAATATGGGTGTCTGACACTGGACAAGGCAACCCTGGAAAACAGGACATGGAGAACATAGAAAAAAGAAATATAGACAAAGATTCAAATGTCTTTAAAATTTAGAAACTAAAACATTTACAATTTTACACCATGATGATACAAATTCAATCATACAACTAGTACTACATCAACAATGATAAATTGACATGCACAAGAAATTGGAACCATGAACTGCAGTTTTCTCGTTATGTCTGCAAAATCAAAATGGCAAATAGAATATAGGGATATAGAACATAGATAGTAGACACTGAGTCACTGGTACTAGAGATGGGAAGGCTGATGGCAAACAGAATATAGGGATGATAGGTTCCATGATCTTAATGGTGAGATCTACCCTCCCACCAACCATCATCTAAAACTGTATTCTTGACATTTTTTGAAGAAGCTTGATCCGCCTCTCTCCAAAAAGACCAAAACTCCTCCTTTCCTTTGAGCTTTACCAGCTGCCCTTGATGAATGAACCATAATCTCTGTGAAATGAGGAAAACAGCAGACTGCTGTTGGAAAAAATTAAAGATTGGTGGATAAATCTGTTTGCCTAGTACTTGGAATCCCTTCTTTTACTGCACAATAACCCTCAGCTGCACTCCAAATTTCCCTACAGATCCTACTTGCTAGGTAGTCTGTAAGAGGAAGAAACATTATGTGGGACCCTTGGAAAATCAAAATAGATAATGCGAAGGATAACATGTGGTGGATAGTATGGGATTGTCTCCATTGTAGAAGATATCAGAGTCCATATCATTAACTTATATGGTCAAAAATAGATAAACATAAATCTGGATTGTGGGGAGAGCTTGAGAAGGTTCAAATCTAGTCATGATGAATCCCCATGGATTCTTGGAGGGGATTTCAATACCATATTAACTTTGTTAGAAAAGAGATGATGTGTTTGTATAATAGATGTAGATGGGAACCAATTGAAAGAGATGATGGAAGCTGTAAACTTGGTGGCCATTTGAAAGAGATGATGAAACCAATAATTGAGGAGGTAATGTGTTGATTGTAGAAAGGTTGGATAGAGTCTTGGCTAGTGATTCTTTATTTGATAACAATAACCAATGAGGTTCTTATGTCCTTAAAGGAATAGGATTATGCCACTAGCTCTCCAAATGCCCCCTTTAGATTAGAGAAGATGCAGTTCATACATCCACAATTTGAAGAACATATCAATCATGGTGGCAGTTAGTAAACACAGAAGAAGGCTCAAAGATGTACATGTTGCAAAAAATTAAAAAACCTTAAATCTAATATAAAGGGAATACACATCAATAATTTTAGAAATATTGCCACAGAAAAAAGAGTTATGGAGGATGAGATTGCTTATATAAATGTTTTAACAAAGATATGGCTAGAAAGGAAAAGATATAACCCAACAGGAGATTGGGGAATAAAAAAGGAGAGGGGACATTTCTTGGAAATATAAATACTGAGTAAAATTTCTAAAGGAGGGGGATTAAAATACAAAAACTATGCATCATACTACAATGAGGAACGAATGCGTAAATAGAATGTGTACTTACGAACCTATATGAAATTTATGTGGATACTAGAAAATAAATTATAGAAGAGTTGAGACCTCACTTTCAAAACCTCATCATGACTCACAAAGATGTGTAACAACATTACTTCTATGGTTATGGAAGAACAAAATATTTTTTTTCGAAAGAGATTTCTATGATAAGTATGATGTTGGCCAATAAATTTTGGTTTGCCGCCCTATGCAACAATGTGTACAAAGTTATAATGAAAGAATCCGACCATTTTTTCTTAATGGTCGGACGAAACGAAATCAGAATTATTATATGAACCATGAAAATGAAAGAATGGATCTGATTCTTTTTTCTGACTCGAAAAAAAATTAAGCCCTGGAAAAATTTGTGTTTTTTATGATAAAAAATTTGCTAATCAATTGAAAAAAATGCAATGGATAAGATTTTGGATTATCTCTAGAAGGATGCAAGTGAAAGGGTGGAAGCCTTGGAAGCCTAGAAGGGTGACTCTCGTTCCTAGACCTAAATTAGCAACTTAGCATAGGTCTTCTTGTGGCATTTAGGAGGCCCCTCTAGATCTCTCAAATCTAGATCTTGGTGGAATGGTGGTGTTGTTTGCTCACTCATTGGTGCCCCTGTTTGTTGGGAGCAGTAGAAAGAAGGGTATGTGACTGGGTGGGTAGCTAACACCTTCCTCATAAACCAGGTGAAGCATCATTGATTTTAGTATCAAAAAAAGACGGAGAGCTAGCGGAAATGCTTATTCTAAAGGCCCTAACACATGATGTTTTTACTTTTTAGTGCCCCTATGACCAAAATGGACACTACCACTACACTATTTATTGTAATAATAAATCTGAAGGGAAATACAAATAAATGGTTGGGGGCAGTTGCACACCTGAGGTGGATTTTTTTAGCAATTTGTAGACTAGGTTAATGGGACTGCTAAGTACAACAATATCAAGGGTGGCAATCTTGATATGCACGTGCTTTGGGAAGTTATCCTAGAGATGGCAAGCATTCTAGTTTATTTGACAACAGAAGAAGACTAATGTTTAACGAGTGCTTGACAAATGTGCATGTAGGACGACCATAATGATGGAGGCCATTAGAGTTTGCTAGCATTTTCTTTGGTAACAAGATAATCTAATGTTTGATTTCAATGTTCATAAAATTGCCAATTTTTTGGTGATGTCCTGAAAAGACACGATCCTTTCAGCTTTGTGGCCCGAAAAAATCCCGATTTTTTCCTTCTGCAATTTCTTTTAAATTTTTGCCATATTTTCCTGATTTTTCCCGATCTTTATTTGTCTATTTATTTTCCTTTTCCATTTTTTTTTTTAAAATGAATAAATTTTATATTTTTTAATATGCGCCACTGTTTGCCGATTTTTTGCCAATGTTTTCAAAAAGATGATTTTGGATCCTTGCTGATTTTTTGCTGATGCCGATTTTTTCGACATTGTTTGATTTTATTCATGTAGTATTCTATAATCTCTAGACCACTTCTCAAATACTAGATAACATTAGTGTTTTATGGCACTGGATTTTTTTATACAATACATTTTTAGGTACACTTGGCTCATTTACCTAAGCTTTGGAGTTCAATATCTGTGTGGCCTCTAAAATCACAGCTATCTATGTTTAATGTTTTTAGCTTGGGCTAGAAATGCTTTGTTAAATATTACAGAATTTAGCTTTGTTGTGCACAAGTTTCATACAACCAATGCCATATTTAAATGTAGATAAGATAAGATAATTTCATTAATGTCCAACAAGTGACCAAAAATATGTCTATGGGATTGCTAGGTAGAATAGTATCAGTACACTGTAGGAGTGCAAGGGTCTCTCCTGTATAAAAACCAAAAGCAATTTGAATCAATGATCTAGAAATTTATAGCTAGGAAAGAAAGTGATGGACACTCTAGAGGATACATGGACAACAAAGGGGCAAGAGCCAAAAAAACTGAAAACTACTTGGAAGGATGCATCAGAGGAGGGTACAAAGGAAAGAGAAGAAGCCTCAATATTCTCTAGGCTCATCATTTGAAGATGGGGGGAGGAGATGCTACACTTGTGTGTGTCGTCACCTCTTTTTAAAGTGTCTCTCTTAAAATTTAATGTTGAAGTGACAACTCATGATAAAATACTGTCCACAAGAGATGAATGAAGTGTTAGTCCATTATGTATCTTGCTATCTCAAGGGAGGGGCCTGCTACCATTGTTGGGAAACAAATCTTTGCCAACTGAAACGGTGATTGCTGTTCTAGGATATGAGTCAGCAACTCCACATGGGTTTTTCTGGCAGAGAACAACAAGTACTCAGGGATCTTTCAAGTCTGAGGTCTGCTGGAATGGTTCTGCTGTTTGCCTGCTCTTTGATGCCACTGTTAGTTGGGAGCACTAGAAAGAAGGATGTAATTGTTTTGAGTGGTGTGTAACTGATGGGTGGCCTAAGCATGGATGATTGGAGATCTAGTGCTGTCCTCATAAACAGGGCTAACCATCACCGATCCAAGTATTAGAAAAAGATGGAGAGAGTTTCTAGAGACTCTTTGAAGGAGTAGAAATGCTTATGCCAAAGGCCTTGCACATGTTAATATCCTTGTGGCCAAAGTGGATACTACCACTACACCAAATATTGATAATAATAATTCTAAAAAGAAATAAAGAGAATAAATTGTAAAAGATGGAGGAAGACATCTCCAAAATGGTACTCAAATGAGTAACAATATTAATAGAATGATGCTACAAGAGAGGGGGATGACCTATATTTATATAAAAGGAGGAGAAAAGGCACACCCAATAAGTGTATAAATAGTAAAATACCTTTCATCTTCAAAATTTATGTGGGTTGGCCGTAAAATTCACTTGGCATAGGTCGGCTCTAACTACCTTTTAGGACTTAGGTCATCTCTCCAGTTCTACATTGAAGGTAAATTGGCCCCTTAAATTGGTATTTCTTTTCACAGGTCGTTTCAATCTTTAAAATTTCCAACAATTTCCCTTGCTACTAGTGTAAAGAGTGCATTCTTTATGCTAATTATTTCTCAGAATCTGCCCTCCTAACCTGCTGATAGTAATGTTGGCCATTTTTAATGCATGAAACTCTGCTGCCTTTACACTGTTGATCTAAACTATGTATAATGTTTCCCAACCCCAGAACCATTGATCAAACATTCAAATATTCTCAGGTGACAAAACCTCCATCATAAGCTGTATATCTGTTTAGTTCTTGGGCGAATCTGCTGGAAATGCAATCGTATCAGATCTGCAGATGAATGCTAATGCCCTCTTTGTGGTTATAACTTATATTTCATCCTGTTGGAACTCCCTTTCAGATTAACAACAGAGAAATGCTGTGACATAAATATCCTTTTCTGCTGGCTGCTGTGTGAAAGATCTGGTTCAATAATATGCCATTATTGCAACGTATCTGGAACATCTTAATTCTATGCAAATAAATTTTCAGAATTGGCCTTCAAATATAACTGCTGTAGATGTCAAGGTGATGTCAAATTTCAATTAAAATAAAGGGGTCATCTTTCTTTGTTCAACTGGCTGAAAATAAGCTATAAGTGACGATAAGTGCTGGAAATAATAGAATGGAAAAGTTTTCTCCTCCAGAGTATGGCCTCAGAAGCATAATAGAGAAGCTTAATCTCCAATGTCCTCAACCAGGAGTACTGAGTTCATGAAAATATTAGAAGTCTCTGTTTCTGGGTCACCTGCTGGAAATCCATCATGACAAGGCGTTCTGATGGTTGAGTGTCCATTCTATCAATTATGACCATAGGAATCAGGATAGACTCCATGTAATTACAATGCCTTTGTCCAGAATGAGTACTACATCAGCCATGCCCTGGAATCCTAGGGGGCTGGAAAAATGAAAAGGAGGGGAGGCATGTAGGGGAATAGGTTTCTATCTTGTTTGATATCGTTATGAAAGTAATGAAACATAAGTGCAATAAAGCCCTTGCCCAAGAACTCAATGCCAACAACTTATGTCAATCTGCCACAGAAAGTGATGAAGATGAGAACATTGCAGTAATATATCATTATATAAGCACAATAGACATGGAAGGACTAGAATGCCTCTCCTGAAAATTCAAGAACCAATCCCTATCAGCCATCATCAAACTGACCAATATCAGGGTATCTCATGATCAAAATGTTAACCCTATCAGCCTCATACTTTCTGAATGCATGATAATATTTCCTCTTGTGAATTTTATTTAATCCATGACCTAAGGCTGATCTGAACAGGAGCTAATTCTAGCACGATAGCATTTATACCTGGATCACTGAAGAATCTGTGCATGAGTTTGGTCAGAATATATAACAAGCATGGGAAACCTGTTTGTCGATAAAACTCACAGATCGATCCCTTTTCTGCAGCTGTCACATAAACTGTCCAGTATACTAAGGGAAATAGCTTTATCTCCTGGTCTCTTTGCAAATAGGTCTGCTTCAAGTTTGCTCAATGATTCAGTAATGCTGGATAGAAATTTCAGGATTCTAGCACTTTTCATATGCTACAATTCTCCACAAAGTTTTTTTGTTCATAACCATTTCCGATTTATCCTTACAAGTTGTATGATAAGAACCAATTTAAAATATGATACTACATGCTGGTACTTTCATGCTCATTGATTTTCAGAGCCCAGTTTTAGTATTCCAGCAAATGTAATAATCATAGTTCAAGCTGATCCATGATATGTGTGAGGAGTATCAGTAGTTATATCATCCATAGAAACAACAGCATGCACAGCAACCAACCATCAAGCATACTATTGTTGAAAATGTAGCTTTGAAGGTGATTCTGCATTGATCTAGTGCCATGACATGCGGTGAATCACCAAAATTCTCTCACAGCCGAATTATGTAAATATTTTCCAAGTTTGGAACTTAGGCCTATAGTCAATAATTTAATTTTGATTTTACTGGCCACTTTTTCTTAAAGGTTAAAAGGAAAAGATTATATCTTGACCATTGATCTCAAGTATGGAGGTGCAATTTCAGCCCTCCATCACTTTGGTGACTAGGTCAGAAAATTATAGAGGGAAGGAGAGATCAACTCGATTTGGCACAAGAGGTGGGCATTCAACAGTGACAAGAGATTGAATAATCTATCTTTCAGGGCAGCGAATAGACTTGTGGAGGCCGAAATACCAGGCCGTACAGGTTGGTTTTATTGAGCAGAGATCAGGTTGATTTGAGAGGGATGATTTGGCAATTTATGTGGGCTGAAGAAGGCCAAAATTGTGGACTGATTGGCTGGGCCATACAAGCCAATTTGGATCAGAGCATACAACTATGTTTTGCTGGGTCGAAGGGCTGAAATGTTTGAGTGATTTGTTGTTTTAGAATTCCTGAAAAGGGTTTGCTGTAATCAATTTCCTGAAGCTGAATAAAGAGCCCAAGTTTGTTGGTTTTCCCCACTTTGGGGTTTCCAAGGTAAAAACTGTCAAATAATTTTTATGTGCTTGGTTTTCTGTTTTATTTCTGCTGTTTTATTTTTAGGAACCTAGAGTATTTTTGTTGTTGTAAATTTTCATATATGAAGAAATTAGTTTTATATTTGTTGGGAAATTTTTCATCGGACATTAAATCTGATCTGGATTAAAAAAATCTAACATGATATCAGAGCAGTAGTCTTTGAGTACAAAACCAAGGGCATTTGATATAGGGTTTTCAACTACAAATTAAGAATATGTGAGTCTTCAGCAAACAAGTGTTTAAGGGTTACCATGGCTACCAATGTTCTGTTGAGAAATCTAGGGGCAACAAGTTAGGTGATTTTTTTTACTTTGATAACTGCTTGTGATGTATTTTACTTAACTTAATTCGCTTCTTCTTTCCCTTGATTATATTTAGTGTTCTTTTCATCAAACAATGACCAAACCTTAAAAAGCAATATGACAAGAGGACATAAGAAAACCAGGGCCAAAACCTCTCATCTTGAGAAGAAAACCCACGAGAATTCTTCTCTTATAGAACTTCAATTGATGAATTTCAAGCCCTATGACCCTTGACCAAGACCTCTCCAAGACCGAGTGAAACCTTTCCTCCTTGATGAGTTTTCCTTCCAGCAACTTCGACCTCAACAACTTCTGCAATTTCGATCCCACAGCAGATTTTTCTGCAACTTCGACCTCCAGCAATTTCTTCTGCAGAAACCCTAGGTGACACATGTGAGAGAATGATAGTGATTTTGTCCTTCTTTCTACTTCGCTTGAGATGAATCCTTCTTCTTATGAACTCGGCTTGCAAGGGAGACTTCATTTGACCCAAAGCTCAACTCTCTTGGAATGACTGCAATTTGGTACTTGCTTCTGCAGAATGATGCCCTAATACACTTTGCATGTGTGAGAAAAATGACCCAAAAACAATCCCCAAAACTCGATTTCTTCTGCTGACTTTCACCCCTTCTTCCTCGCTCCTTCTAGGTCTCTTTCTTATCTTGATCGAACTTCTTTGTTGCTGGATGAGTGTGTCCTTGAATGAGGCCGAGTTCTCCTATATTCAGGCTTCCTTGAGTCCTCAATAAGACCGACTTGTCCTTATAGATAGGCTGACTTGTTGCTTGCACCATGACAAGGTCTTGGAGGGTCTTTGGCTCTAGTTTGACTCATAAAATCAGTCCAAATGGGTCTTGAATACATGACAATGACTCAATTGACCTAGAAGCACTCAATGGGTGCTTGACCTAAAAATAAACTTCCCTTGAGCATGAAACCCATGCCTCAAGAATAACAATAATAAATTTACCTTTCTCTTTACATTAAATACATAAAATCATGATTACATATATCATTATGAAGACTGAACCTAGTTACATATTTCAACATGTTCGATATGAAGACATATTGGAAGGGCTCTCAAATTATCTTTCATGGAGGGTTCGAATCACAACCGTTCTCATGGAAAATAAACTGTGGAACTTTGTCAACACCATAATTTTCCACTAGTTTCAGAACCAATAGCCCTAGATTTTCATGAGGTAATAGAGGCAAGGGCGCAAATGATAATTCTGGATGGAGTCAAAGATCACCTTATCCCACATGTCCGAGAAGAAGACAATGAAAGAAATGTGAAATGCACTCACCAAGTTGTACCAAAGCGATTATCAATGTAAAAAGATGGTATTGAGGGACTCGCTACACAACACATGGATGTCCAAGGATGAGGGTTTAGCTTCCTATTTGATTAGGATCACTCAACTACGGGATGAGATGGAAGTTGTAGGAGAAATTATACCTGAATCGGAACTGGTGCATATAGCCTTGAATGGCTTTATGAAACAGTGGGATGTGTTCGTCAAATGCGTTGTAGGCTGATAGCACCTTCCCACTTGGGAAAGAATGTGGGATGATTTCATTAAGGAAGAGATCAGAGAAGGGTCTCAGTGAGGTGACCAGAAAAATAAATTTGAGGAAGAGGAGGAGAATCTTGCCCTAGCTGGTAAGGGTAAGATGAAGGCAAAGAAAGGGCGATGTAATGGGTTGACTTCTAAGTGAGAGAAGAAAAAAGACCTCAATAAGATAATAGTGTTTCGCTTGTCATCAGCCAAGACACTTTGGCAGCCAATGCCTTAACAAGAAAAATGGAAACCAAAAAGAAAAGCTTGCTGCTATGTTGAATTAAATGAATTTGTAGCTAGATTTGAAAATGAGTTTTCTGTGTTCACTCATTGCCTACCATCTGAGTTCAATAGCCACCAGTGTGTGGTATATTGACAGTGGGGCTTCTTGCCACATTACGGGAGTGAAGGAGTGTTGCGCTAACCTAAAGGAGAAGGAAATGGACTTCTACATAAAGCTTTTGGGCAATGCCAAGTATAAAGCCGCTGGAGTTAGCACTGTCAATTTTCAGAGGGAGTTTGGAAAACCCTGGAAGATGTGTTGTGTATTTCGGGAATAACCAAAAATCTGATCTTTGTTGCTACCTTGGAAGACAAGGGTTACATCATGACCTTTGAGGACGACAAAGTGCTTATTTGACCCAAGGATTGCAGAATAACCAAAGTGATAGGAGTCAAAAAAGGTAACCTGTTTAGATTTCAGTTTGAACTTTGAACCAACACAAGCATTGTTGAGTGGTAGCCAAGAGTTGGGTGAGTTATGGCACTGGAGGATGGATCATTTGCACCATGGAGCACTCAACGTGCTCAAGGAGATTGTGATAACACTTCCAGAGTTCTGGGTCGAGCAACATGTTGTGTGCAAGGGCTACGCATTACTAGTATGACAGGACCACCTTTCCGAGTAGCGGTACTAGGGCCAAGGGCATCTGGACCTAATACATTTAGATATGCATGGGCCCATGTTAGTGGTGTCCTTAAGTGGATACCACTATTATGTGACCTTCATAGATGACTTCTCCAGGAAGACTTGGGTATACTTCTTGAAAAGGACACTAACGTTTGATAATGGAGGCGAGTTACAAGTACACCTCAAATGCCTTAAAGGAATTTTGTGCACGTGAGGGTGTCAAATAAGAGCTGACAATTCCATACAACCGTTAGTAAAATTCCTGGATCTCTTATGATGTGGATGCTCATCATCATCAATGTTTGCTGTTGAAGCATGCTGCTTGCCCTTCCTCTTCCTATCATTCGTTCCTTTAGGACACTTGTTTTTATAGTGATCAAACTCGTGACAACTGAAGCACTGAATCTTTGACATATACTTCTTCTTTTGATCTTGAATGGGAGTAGGACTTCTATTTGAATTCCTTTTATGAAATTTTCCTAAATTTCTTCTTCCTTTACCATTCTTTGTATGGGTTGCAAATGCTTGGGACTCACCATCTTGAGGTTTCTAAATATTTCCCTTTAATACTAGCCTAGATTCCTCTTGAGTGCAGGTAGTCCATAGTTCAAATTTTTGAATTCTTGATTTGCCATAAATGCTTGACACAAATGAATCACCCTATGAATCTGGAAACCTATTAAGAGTCATAGTCGCAAGTTTTGATTCGTCAATATTTTCTCCAATGGCTTTGATTGATCTCTTAACTAAGAGATCCTCATAAAGTAGGAAGCTACAATATGTGATCTAGACATCTGCATATCACGAAGTTGATTGCTCAAGGTTATCTTCTGACCAATGTTGTTGACTGCATGCAATCCCACTAGGGCATCATACATTTACTTTGAAGTTTTCATCCTAGAAACAAATGGAATCAAATGGTCTTTGATGGATTCAACAAGAATCTTCTTGGCCTTAATTTCAGTCTTCTTGTGTTTGAACTTTCTCTCATCATCTTGATGTTCAACAATCTTGCCTTCCACATATTCCATGACACCATGTTCTTCAAGAATGAGAACTATTATGGTCTTCCAAGCCCTAAAATTTGTTTCACTTTCTAGCCTATTTTTAGGCTTGATAGAGGGAGCTATCTAATCAAGAGTTTGGTCACAGATTAGATTGTGGAATAGGTGTCTTCAAGGGGTGATCTTTATTGGCCTTTCTTCACCAAACCTCTGATTTACCAGTGTTAGAGAAGAATCCCCTTTCAGTTTCGACCATGGAAGACAGAGGAATAGAGGTCAACTTTATGGGAGGCGAAGTGGTTGTTGGGTTGAAAGGGACTAGTTTCAACAAGAAGCGGGTGATCGATAGGAGGGAGAGGGATCTATATCTGTTGCGAGGGCAACTTGTGAAGGCTCCCATCCATGAAAGTGACAACTAGAGCAAGATTTGGCATAGGAGGATGGGGCATGTACACTATAAAGCTCTTTCGATAGTGTAGAGGATGGTCACTGGTTTTCCATAGATCTAGGTGGAGTAGGATGGAGTGTGCAACGGGTATTTGCTTGACAAGCAAGCCAAGATTGCATATACTCAAAGTGAGATCAGGTCAAAGGGCATGTTAGACTTTGTGCATTATGATATTTGTGGTCTTCTATCTGTGACCTCGATCACAAGGTCCTTATATTTTGCGACGCTCATAGATGATTATTCCAGGAAGAATTGGATCTACTTCTTGAGACCAAGGATGAGGTCTTCGATTAGTTTTAGGAGATCAAAGCTCTTGTGGAGAACCAGATAGGGAGGAAGATTAAGGTGCTGAGATTAGACAATGGGGGCGAGTGTACCTCCAATGAGTTCTTGTATTTTTGTAGGGAAGTAGGAATCAAGAAGGAGCTCACAGTACCTTACAACCCTCAATAGAATGGGGCTGCTGAGAGGAGAAATAGGACCTTCATGGAGGCAATGAGGGAAATGATCTATTATTAGGAGTTGCCTATGTTTTTGTGGGTGGAGACCTACAAGACAATTGTGTATGTGCAGAACAGGAGTCCTCACAGGGTGTTGAAGGACGTGACTCTTGAGGCGCTGTTTACAAGAGAAACTGGACATGAGTCATTTGCTAATATTCGGTAGTCCTGTTTATGTCCATGTTCCTACAGAGAAGAGGGCTGAGTTGGAGCCCTTATCTGAGAGGAGTGTGTTTGTTGGGTAGAGTGAGGTCTGAAACATAGTTTTAAAAACCGGAACCGGTGACGAGATCGGTCCACCTAATAAACCGAGTTTCAAATCAGAATCGGTTGATCTAGAACTGGTCAGATCTCAATGAACTGATTTTTAAAAAAATACATGAAATAATTAATTTTTAATGAAAAAGCTATTTTTGAGATTTAAAACCATGATTCCAAACCATTAGAGACAAAATATGCAAAATTTGCTCATTTATATGCCATGTAAAGGTGAATATCTCAAAATGGCACCGAGTGCAATACATATCATTTACAAAATACATAAGCAATGAGGCTCTAAATGGCCTATAAAGTCCAAAAATAATGCTACAAGCTATGGGACTATTGGCCTACTACAAGCTATATGGGGCCATTGGCCTGGTACATATCAGTGATCAATAAGTGCTACATATTAGTGATCAAATTCATCACCACTACTAGACACAAGATCATCAACATGAGCTACATAAACATCATCTGGATCAGAGTCTAAGGATTCCTTAGCCTCATTTGCAAACACAATTGTAGCACTGCCACCAATAACAATAGAAGTGGACCTATTAGAAGCATGAGTTGGTCGAGCTGCATGACTAGTGCCTTCCATTGGTTGTTTGCCTTTGTTTGATGCGACTACTAATTTTGGTTCTGATGGTGCTACCAAATCTGCTTCACCCCCCCTAATGCCATATCAATATCAAAATCAACATCAAGCTTAGGATCTTCAGTCTCGTCCACCCATTCGGATGTTGGATCAATATCGTCCAACACAATGGGATCTAGATTAGGTCTTTTATTGCAGGAAGACAAAATCATTTAACTATTTTTGTTCCAAACAATTTCTCTTCTTCCCGTGTATGTGCTCAAAAATAGACCAATTGCATTCACAACTTGAGGCATTGCAAGTTTGGTTGAGGACCCTAACTCAAACTTTTGCAATTGAGGACATTGGCCGCCAAATGACTCCCATCAATGTGTTGCAAAGAAAAAGACATTAATTAGTAACTTAGTTCATTTCATTACTTATTTACAAGTATTTACAGATAATTTAAATTGTAAATTTGTAAATAATTGAACCTTAGAAGAAAAACAAATTGGAATTGCTTACCTGGTTTATCCACATCTCTTACCATCTTTGCCATGTTTTTGCCAAAGGTACCAATTGCCATACTAAAAAGAGTAAGTTGTCTATGTATTTCCTATTGGTATGCATGGTTAGGGACCATGCACCCCAAGGAATCATACAATCTATCTCTTACCTCCCCAACCTACAGATCTCCCATGCACTCCAGGGAATCATACAATCTATCTCTTACCTCCCCAACCTGCAGATCTCCTAATCGAGCTTTATAATGATACTTTGGGTTCAAAAAATACCTAGTTGCACGTATAGGACGATGGAGTTGATTGTTCCATCTGTTATCAATGATCTCCCATATAAGCCCATATTTAGCTAACTTATCCTTGTAAGCTGCCCATATCTGCTCCTTTCCCTGATCCATAGCCTCATAAATGTAGCCCATGGCCAATTTTTCTCCATCCACCATTCGTAGCACCTTAACAAAGGGCTCTGTAATTTTCACAAGATCTGTAGACCTTTTCCAAAAATAATTGTCAAAAACTTTATTTTTGGTGTCTTTGCCATCTTGTCCACGAGCCCACCAAGATTCAATCCAATCATCAGAAGAAAACATTTTCTGCAAGTTTTTTTTGTTGAGAATTGAGACATTGCAACATGAGGAAGTGAGTTGCAAATCTCGTAATTGCAGGCCTAACAAGCTCTTTGCCCTTGATGTTTTTCCTCATTAGGCTCAATACCCATGAGTTGTTGTAGATGTATTTTGTAATGCACCTGACATACTCTAAAGTGTTTTTTACCCACTCCACTTTGCCTATGTCCTCAAGCATGAGGCCTATGCAATGTTTAGTAGATGGAGTCCACAATATGGTCTTATATTTGGACTCAAGCATCTTTCCAGCAAGAACATAGTTTAAGGCATTATTTGTGATGACCCGCACAACATTCTGCTCCCCCACTTCCTGAATAATCTCATGCAAAAGCTCAAATAGAAAGATTGCATCCTTCACCTTATCATATGCATCAATTAATCTCAAAAACATGGTTCTTTGAGGGTAGGAAGCAAGTAAATTAATGATAGTGCGGTTCTTTCGATTGGTCCATCCATTTGATATGATGGAACAACCTGTTTTGTGCCATTACTCTTTATACCCAGCAAAATACTCATCAATGGAAGAAATCTCTTATTGCAAAAGAGCTCCCCTCAAGTCATGCATAACAGGGCCTTTGAAGCCTTTTCCTGCAACTATAACAGAGTCCCGCATAGCTTGGTAATAAAGTGAGCGAGCAACATTAAATGGGATATCTGCATCATAATCTAGCAATGTATTAAAAAGAAGTTTCTTTGCATTGTTTTTTCCAGTGTTCATCCAAAGTGGGTTGACGACTTGGCTAGGAGGAAGTGGGATTATTTGAGGCAATGGTGGCAGAGGATGAGAAATAACTCTGGATTTTTAGCCTCTTTGTTCTTTTAGATTGTTGGCCTTGATGATAAGACCCAAGAGCAGAAGGAACATAGTGAAATGGGTCATTGGTGGAAGGGATAGAAGAGGAGTCTTGAATCTCGAAATCATCATACCCACTCTCTTTCATGGCTTGCAATATTTCCCTCTTCCTTGCAATTTCTTCTTGCATAGCCTTCTCCCTAGCTTTATTCTCCTCAAACTTCTCAAACTTGGCAAGATATTCTGCCCTAACAGGACCTAACACTTTCTTTGGTGCTTCACATGGCTTTACTCGGCCTCTTATCCCAGCCAAGTGTTGTTTCAACCTGAGAATACCCCCACCTCCAATAGATTTATTGCAAAATTTGCATATCATTTTTCTATCAATCACATCCTAATGAATCCATGCAATGTCCTTGGCTTTTGGAGCCATGGTGACTAGAAATAACTGAAATTTGCAAATAAATCTGCTAATAAAAAAAATTGCAGCTAAGAAAAATGGAAAATCTAAGATAAATTTAGGGAAAAAAATGCATATTTAGCCTACAAAATTTGATAGCATAGAACACATAAAAAAATAAATACACGGACAACTGTGAAATATGGAAATTTTTAAGTGAAAATCCTTACCTGGAAATTCAAACTAGCTTCCTTAGCCTCCTTTTGAAGATGCCAACTCTACTAACAACTCCAAACTATATCCAAAATAGCTCCAAGTCCAACTCCAAGCATCCAAGATGACTACAACAAAAACTCAACACTCTCCAAGCTCTAAATGAAACTCACAAAAACTCCAGATAAGATATGTGAGGCAAATGAGGGGGGTGACCTCATTTTATTAGCTTGGAGAGGGTGTTTTTGGAGGGGAACAACCCTTAGTTTCTGTCCAAACCGCCTAAGAAGCTACCAAAAACTGGCCCGGTGGGTCCGTGGTGACCGTGTCATTGAACCGGTTGGTTATGACGGAACCGACTGATTTACCCATGAACCTGCCAATTCTATCATAAACTAGGCGATTAGGTCCGATTTTCACAAATTTTGTGAAAATCCGGCGAAATGGGGGCATAAGCCTGGTTTTGCAGCCGGTCTGGCTAGATTTGTCAGTGAATCGACCGATTTGACTGGTTTTTGGGCTATGCTGGCCGATTTTTAAAAATATGGTCTCAAAGGCTTACCGAGTCTACATTCCAGGGTAGAGAAAGGCGATCTTGAGTTAGGATGTCAGATTTGATGAGGACAAGACACTTAGGAGATCTCATGCAAGGGAGTTAGCAGTGGTAGAGGAGTGGGAGTGAAAGGCTACTAAGGCTGAGCAGGGACCAACAACACCAATAGGGACATAACCAAAAAATTTGGATGATGAGTTGGATATTCCTTCGAGCTCTACTAGGAGGATGTTGAGATGGGCTGAGCAAACTTTGAGAGATGCTGAGGAGTATATAGACGCTCCTAGTAGCATTTTCAGGTCGAATAGACCAACTACTAGACATTCCAGTTATTCAACACTCTCGAGCCACGTATCGAGTTTGAGCCTTCCACTTTTGAGGAGGCTATAGGCGAGCAAGTTTAGAGAGATGCCATGATAGAGGAGTGTAGATCCATCATGAGAAATGATGTTTGGGATATAGTGCCAAGATTAGAGGGGAAGTCTGTGTTCACTTCTCAGTGGATCTACAAGATCAAACATGCAATTGATGGCAATATTGAGAAGTATAAGGCGAGGTTTGTGGCGATAGGGTTCTGCTAGGAGGAGGGAGTGGACTAAGAGGAGACAACAAGAACCAACAACACCAACATGGATAACCAACAAATTCAGAGGATGAGCTAGATATTCCTTTGAGCTCTACTAGGAGGAGGTTGAGATGGGTTGAGCATACATTGAGAGTGTTGAGTATGTGGAGGCTCCTAGTAGCACTTACAATTATAGCAGACCATCGACCAAACATTCCAGTTATTTGACATTGTTGAGCAATGTCTTGAGTTTGAGCCTTCCACTTTTGAGGAGGCTATAGGAAAGTGGGTCTGGAGAGATGCCATGATAGAGGAGTATAGCTCTATCATGAGTAATGATGTTTGGGATATAGTGCCAAGATCAGAGGGGAAGTTTGTGGTCACTTCTCGGCAGATCTATAGATCAAACATGTAGCTAATGGTAGTATTGAGAAGTATAAGGTGAGGTTTGTGGTGAGAAGGTCCTTGCAGAAGGAGGGTAGTGGAGTAAGAGGAGATATTCGCACGCGTTGTCAGATATGCATCTATCAGAGCAATTGTGTCCATTGCTTTAGAGATGGAGTGGAGGATATATCAGATGGATGTGAAGACTTCTTTCCTCAACAAAGGGATTGTGGAGGAGGTGTATATTGAGCAACCTCAGGGTTTTGAGGTGCATGGTAAAGATTCCCAATGTATGCACGTTGGTGAAGGCCTTGTATGAGCTAAAGTAGGCTCATAGCACATGGTATGCTAGGATCAATGGATATCTTCTTGGTTTAGGCTTCACCAAGAGTGAGGTGGATTCCAATGTATGCAGGTTGATGAAGGCCCTTTATGAGCTAAAGTAGGCTCATAGCACATGGTATGCTAGGATCAATGGATATCTTGGTTTAGGCTTCACCAGGAGTGAGGTGGATCCTAACTTGTACTTTGTACTCGTTGAGGGTGAATTGTTCATCTTGGTATTATATGTGGACGATCTCTTCTTGACAGGGTCGAAGAATGTTAAAATTGGCAACTAGGGTCAAACTCCATGTGGGTCATCTTATTAATGGAAGCTGATATTTTTGTTGGATCCCTCTCATTGAGAGGTGTAGGATTGATCTAAGATCATCCGATTCCGATAAGTATTCATGGAGATATGAATTAATTTGTGTTTTGGGACAATTCGTCAAGGTCGGCCAACAACCAAATAACCCCCTCTTGTGCTCTACGTTTTAGTATAAATAGAGGAGGACTTTAAGTCATTTGACACACTCACTCTTGTGATCTCTATCCTATTTTTGGGTTTGATGAAGATGAGATCTAAAGGGAGTGCCCTAGGATATACGTTGACCTAATGATGTCCTAATTAACTGTAAAAGGAAGAAGCCTCATGATGCCCTTTTTCCCTAAGGAAGATCAAATCACAACCATGGAAGGAGATACTCTAGAACATTGTCAAGAAGGTGAAGGATGATCCCATTACGCTTCAAGGAGAGACCTATATGCTAAGCAACTTAACGCTGTCCTGAAGGGGTCATATGCGCAGAGAAAGAAGACTCCTAGGCCGCAGTCAATGAGGGTTTCATAGGCACCAAAAGGAGGCATGTATTCACTGTAAAGAGAAAGGCTTGACAAGCTCTAATCGCAGTCCAATCAAATGTCACAATCTGGTGCCCTAAACGCAATCAAGGGAGAGATGCACACACAGTGAAGGAAGAGAGTTATACGTTGTCCAAGGAAGGGATTTAATCCACAATTTTAACACAGTCAAGAGGCACTATTACGTAGCCCAATCTAGGAGCCCTATTTCACAGTTTGATGAGGCTCCTATCTACCCTAACAACAGTCCAAGAAGGAGGTTCAAGCCACTGGTAACAAGGTTCCTAGCAGGTGTCAA